>OMNN01082611.1:0-13157 GCA_900302755.1 Chromis chromis | reverse complement strand
GAAACCTGGTATTTTGAAGATTGGCTGCATCATTCTGACTGTTTTCTAAAAATAAACTGTGACTAAAACACCACATTTTCTGCCCATTTGATTGAACAAAAACATTCACTTCATGATGCTGCCACCACCGTGCGTCACTTCATGATGCTGCCACCACCATGCTTCACATCATGATGCTGCCACCACCATGCCTCACTTCATGATGCTGCCACCACCATGCTTCATCATGATGCTGCCACCTCCATGCTTCACATCATGATGCTGCCACCACCATGCTTCACATCATGATGCTGCCACCACCATGCTTCATCATGATGCTGCCACCTCCATGCTTCACATCATAATGCCACTACTATGCTTCATCATGATGCTGCCACCACCATGCGTCACTTCATGATGCTGCCACCTCAATGCTTCACTTCATGATGCTGCCACCTCAATGCTTCACATCATGATGCTGCCACCACCATGCTTCACCATGATGCTGCCACCACCATGCTTCATCATGATGCTGCCACCACCATGCTTCACCATGATGCTGCCACCTCCATGCTTCATCATGATGCTGCCACCACCATGCTTCACTTCATGATGCTGCCACCTCCATGCTTCATCATGATGCTGCCACCACCCTGCTTCACCATGATGCTGCCACCACCATGCTTCACTATGATGCTGCCACCACCATGCTTCATCATGATGACGCCACCAACGTGCTTCACAAAAGTGAATATTATAATGGCAGCCCAACTTACAAACGACACTTCTGGCAAAGATAGAGAATAGTTTTCCTATTTTCATGTGTGGATAGAAAAAGGAGAAGTTCACTAAAAGTGCACAATCATGTCTCAACCGGTTTTTATTGCTAAATCTGCTCTTTCTGTGGCTAATGTTCATTTCAAAATGATCCCTTGAGTCTAGCAGCAGAAGCTAAGTGACAACCTGCAAACATTTCTGTCCCATTTTTTGGCTGAACTGAATATTCAGGAGTCTTCATACATGTCATGTTTATAACTCTGGGTGCTTTGGGAGACATCATTGAAGAGTTTCCATCTCTACACTGCTGGTTTCATCCACAACTGCTGCTTCATCTAAAGAGATTCAAACAAAACGTGAAGCACAAACACTGCAGGAAGCTTTAAATCCTCCTCAAGTAGCTGTACGTTCTCTAAAAGTGCTGAGAAAATGAGGAGGCATTTACATTTACTACCATCATCACTGTATAAAAACCTCGTTGAATATACAGTCGTGCCGGTGATGATGCCAGTTGCCATGGCAACACAACAAATATTACAGAGCACAGGATTCCCAAAAGCACAGCAGTCAGAAATACCTGAGCTTTGAACAGAGAAATATGTCTCTGTGAAAAAAGAGCTCAGAGAAATCGCATCTGAGCGCCTGACGCAGTCTGACACGAGCCAGAGAAGGAAAAATGAGACTTCACGGTGAAACTACTGAGTCTGAAGAGGGAAAGCAGCTGTCCTCCACCAGAATACATCACCTGCAACACAGACTGTCAAATAGGTTTGATATAAGAGAGAAGAAAACGGGTCAATCAGGTTTGGATTATGTGACTAAGGCTACGTTCAGACAGCATGCGACCAAGGCCACTTGGATATGTGGTCCTAAAGCTGATAGGTATCTGATCTTTTGCCATGCGACTTCTGTCTTAACGTCCAGGTCGCATTTATCCGACCTACACAACATTGATAAATGACAAACGTCTCTATTCTGCGTTCAAGTAGGTGGGAGCAGGAATGAAAGCAATAACCATGGTGGACGATAATGTGGAGTCCAGTCAATGGAGGGAAAGCCAGGTTTGGAGTTCATTAATATTTTGGGTGGACAGCTCTGTTCAGGCCAGACTGGAGGGGTCTTATCGGAACCGGGCGGTTTTTGAAAACATTTCCAAATAAATGGCCGAGCGTGGATATAAACGGTCCTGGCTCCAATGCCAAAGGAAAATAAAGAGCCTCCGAGCCAAATATAAGGAGGCTAAAGACTCAAACAAACGAAGCGGCCGTGGACGTGTTACCATCCATGTTTACGCTCGTTGTTGCTCGTCTTCTTCTGCGCATGAGGGACACTTTTGGGTCGTATGAAGTTCACACAGGAGATCACATACAAGTCGCATTTAATTGGAAATGTGAACGAACTCGCAAAAAAATCTGAATCGAGCCTTAAGCCCTGCAGTCTGAACGTAGCCTAAGAGACAATGTGAGGTTTCATATTTGTGCTTTTTTGATTTGTCTTCTTCAGGGATGTCTAATAAATACAAGGACACAAGAACACAAGGAATTCCTCACAGGTGGATGTAAACTTTTATCATTTCTTACTGTCCAGTTTCACAGAATGTGCACATCAAGCATTATGATGATAAAACCAGGACTAATGATGAAGAGTGGGAAACAAGTAAAGACTGTATCTGTCAGATGTGGAGCCAGTTTTGTGAATGAACCACGTATGAACGTATGAACCACTGTGCACACAGACCCAGCGTGGTAAACAACTTCCTTTTTAAACAAACATTAACACGGTTTGACTTCCAACATAGCTAAGCAGCTGAATAACCTGTTGGCTGATTCGTATTTCCTGCTATCTGGTCCGACCAAAGTACTCTGCTGAACGTCTAAAAGGGAAACTTCGAAGCAGAAAAAAATGGAAAGGGGGGATTTCACAGACGTCTGAGATCACAAGAGTCTGTAGTTGGTTTGCAAACATACAAAATACAGATGCAGGAACTATTTATTAGTAGAAGCCACTAGTTATGTGGTGCATTAATACATGTCAGTGCTGGCAGATGTCCTGGACTGATGAAGCTGCTGCAACAGTACATGAGGCCTCCAGCCAGTCTAATCCTGTGCATGATATCTATTATTTTATATAACAAGTTAAAACCAATAAGATTGAGGTCTGCTGTGGGGAAAAAATTGGGTGAATAATCTTATTACAGGTGACTGCCGGAGACTGCGGCCGTCTGATGAATGAAAAGTGGGTCAGACATTGTTAAATTTGTGTCCAATCCAGTCTGGCCTCGTTTATGTCGGTCAATGAAGGCTGGAAGTTGTGCAGCTGTCGTCTGTCTTTAACTTTGAACGCTTGATTTGGATTTTTGTTGGGGGGGGAAACAGCGAGAGATGGAACTGGATGTGGAAAAACCTGCTCCGTAATACAACCCTCAGGTGTTCGCTGTGTCGGTTATTCAGATTCAAAATGTAGCCGACAGACAATCTGGAGCAAACGCTCAGATTCAAAGTGCAAAAACTGCATTTCATTCATATTTTAGGATTATAGGATGTTTTATTGTTAATGAGGCCGACTATTGATTAAGGAAATAGTGTAAAACTTGAATCTATAGCCCATGAAATATCATATTATTCTTTTACGTTCTGTTCACCAACATCACATCCTGTCCAGTGAGCCATAACAGCTACTTTCTTTCATCATGGTATCTGGGGTATGTTGGATTACTGGGAAACCCTGAAGTATTCATCCCAGTAACTGAACATACAATTTAAGTAAAGCAGTTTCAATCAGTTCTCTTGACCCCAAAAAGAAAAGGACACACGACTGATCTTGAGTAGGGACTTGAAACACTTGAAATACTGTACTAGTGTGCTTAAATTCAGAAACATCAGTGTTGCAGGTGAATCATATGGTTATTATTACCATAGGCGTAGGGATCTTGATATAAATAAACTTTTCATGTTTCCACCTGAAACACCATACACATATAAAAATGAGTATATCTCCAGAACTATAAGGGCTACATCCATAAATCTGGTACCTGGTGAAAGGTAAGACTTGTGAGACTTCAAATCTGGTGTCTAAAAGAATGTAAGATAATTATTCTAATGTGCATAGATACAGAACAGAAAAATTAAAATGTAATTTCCGCCTATGCAAAATGTTAAAAAAAGAAGCAGCTTCATATTTTATCTGGGTAGCCACTAATACCATTTTTCAGTTCTTAAATATCTTAAGAATGTATTGGATTGATTTAGACAGCCTGAGTAGTCAACAAGTAGTTGACAAACACCATAGCACCAAACAGGCACCATATACAGTCAATGGGTTTCCACTACAGAGGTCCATACATTCAATGCATGATAACCATCACTAAGCTACCAGTCTGCAGTGGCTATCATGCCAAATTGTGAACTAGAGATGTGTAGCAAGTCAAAAAAGCAAATTGCCCGCCCATTTTATTGTCGTGGGTCAATTTTGGGGTCTTGGCTCACGGACTAACTGGCAACTCACAGTTATCATGGTGGATAGTTCACATCTGGACGCTGCAGTTTTACCTCATTGTTCCTTGCAACTGCTCAACATCATAATGCTGCCACCACCATGCTTCACAATTAGGATGTGGCTAGGTGTGTTTGTGATGATGTCCAGTGTTTGGCCAAACATAGTGACACTCAATTTTCGTCCCATCAGACCAAACAACCTTCTTCCAGTTGACTTCAGAGTTTCCCACATGCCCTCTAATGAACTTTAGTTCAAATTTAATATGGCATTTTTTCAACAGTGTCTCCCATACAGCTTCGACTTGTGAAGAACAGGAAACGGTTGAGTCTCTCCCATCTCAGCTGCTGAAGCTTGTAACTCCATCAGAGGAGTCATAGGTGTCTTGGTGGCCTCCCTCACTAGTCTCTTTCTTGTAACTCCATCAGAGGAGTCATAGGTGTCTTGGTGGCCTCCCCCACTAGTCTCCTTCTTGTAACTCCATCAGAGGAGTCATAGGTGTCTTGGTGGCCTCCCTCACTAGTCTCTTTCTTGTAACTCCATCATAGGAGTCATAGGTGTCTTGGTGGCCTCCTTCACTAGTCTCCTTCTTGTAACTCCAGCAGAGGAGTCATAGGTGTCTTGGTGGCCTCCCTCACTAGTCTCCTTCTTGTAACTCCATCAGAGGAGTCATAGGTGTCTTGGTGGCCTCCCTCACTAGTCTCTTTCTTGCTCGGTCACTTGGTTTATGAGGACGACTTGCTCTAGTCAGATTTACTCATGTGCAACATTCCTTCCATTTCTTAATGATGGATTTAGCTGGACTCCAAGAGACGTTCAGTGACTTTAAGTTGGCGATCACCTCATGTATTACTCCATTTGCAGTAATATTTAAATCCAAAACAGGTTAAGTCAGTTGACTTCTGGTGACGCTGGGCTCTCCCATCCTTCACGGTGGAACATTTTTACAAAGTGTTGAGACAATAGAAGAAATTACAAAAAACCTGTCCGGCCTGTTCAAATAAAAGCGCACAGGGAAACGGAGAGCTCTGACAGCTCAACATAAATGCCTTTGTCGGCCTGTCCGGTGAGTCAGACAGTTAGCTGGGCGGCTCAGCGGGCGGCAGGTCAGACAGCGAAGCCTCTTTTTAATTCCACCTGCTGCTCTCATCTTCTCTAACCTCCACTTAACCCGAGCTGCTGGAGCAGGCAGAAGGAAGCCGAGCCACCGACGCTCCAACAGGCGCTCCTTAATAAGAGGCAGGAAATGTGCAAATTACCTTTCTGTCACTGTCACGGTGGGGAAGCTCTGCTGGTGTTTGCTACAGCAGCTTGAAATAGTCATTCAGGGACTTTATGCAGCGAACTCCACCTGAGTGCAGTCACGATGCCAAAGCAACGCCTTGGACTAACTCCGACTGCCTGAGTCGGGTGGAGCTCCAGGATGTTTGGTGTCGTCAGAACGTGAGAAGTCATTGTCTGGCTTCTTTTGTTTAAACTTGTTGAACTAGTTACAACGTTACGGTTCCTTCAAATGCTGACGTGTTACTGGAGAAAGTATCAGCCGGTTTGTCTCTTATCAGTTCCAGAAAGTTGACAGCTGTTATCACACTGTTTGCTAATATATAACAGGCCTCCGCTGCCTTGTTGATGGCCTTTAATGACCATTTACAACTTCTTCTTCTTGTCATTTAACCCCCTGAAGCCCAAAACATGCCAGAAGGTTTATAAGAAAAATAAATAATACTAAAACGATGCCATTTATCAGACAGAAGCTGAAAAAACTGACGGAATCTTTGCATTTTCAACTTTCTGACCATCCTGGAACTAATCGTCTGTTACGTGCCGCTCTGTCGAGAAAACTTAACCAAATCTAGGCTTAAAAATTGTGATATTTTGTAAGATATTTGATATAATGAAGCCATTAGTGACTTTATACAATAAATCACCACATTTATCCCACTTTTCAGAGCGAGAAACTTGGATTTCCAACTTTCCAATCCAGGTGACGCACATTTCTGTTGGGAAACTGAACCGAATCCCAGCTTAAGGTTGTGATATTTCATTTAAATCACTTCATTCTGCATGTTTCATTTAAAAATTGCCAAAATAAACCATTCGTACAAACAAATTCTGTAAAAAAAATCTGCACAAGTAAGCACAACAGCGAAGCCATTAGTCAACAACAATAAAGCACCCAAATTAAACCACTTATCAGAGCAAGAAACTAGAAAAAGAGAAAGAAAACTTGGATTTCCAACTTTCCAATCCAGGTGTCAGACATTTCTGTTGGAAAATTTCACCAGATCCCAACTTAAAGTTGTGATATTCCATCTAAATCACTTCATTCTACATGTTTCATTAAAAAATTAGCCAAAAATTAGCCTTTCGCGCTAACAAGACTCAGTAAAAAACAAAAAATGATGCACTCCTCATCGTAACAATGAAGCCATTTAACTAAATAACCAAATTAAACCACTAATCAGAGCAGGAAACTTCAAAAGGAGAAAGAAAACTTGGATTCCCGACCTTCCAATCGAGGTGACGCTCATGTCTGTTGGGAAACTCGGCTTCAAGTCTTGATATTTCACCTAAATCACTTCATTCTGCACGTACTCACTTAAAAAATACCCAAAAATAAACCGTTTGCACCGACAAGATTTGGTTAAAAACAAAAAATTCTGCTCTCCTCAGCACAACCAGGAAGCCATTTATGTCTCAACTGCCTCCAACAGTCACCTGGTAAAAATTCAGGAACCTTTTCTGTGAGCTCGGCTGAACTGCAGGCTGTGTTCATTCATAAGGATTGGAGAGCAATCCCGGTAACACCTGTGGACATGTTGTTTTTAAATTTTTGTAATTCTTTTTATGATTTTTGGCATCGTAACTTGTGCCGTTTCCACATTATATGGCCGTGAACATGAGCCTACGATGAGTAAAACTGTGACGGGAGCTCAAACAGCGACCAGACACTGCTTGGGGAGTTCACATGTAAAAAATACAAACTAATCCTCGGAGCAGATCTGCGCAGAATAAACTGGATTTATCGTTTCCCACCATCCGGCTGATAACAACACGCCTCCCACTGCAGGGTTTAAATCAACGTTCACAGACTAAATGATGGACCGATAGTAAAAACAACTGTTTGCTGAGCTTCCACAAACATCATTCCAGTTTTTTATTCTCCTCGAGCAGCAACACAAAACAATCAGTTTGTCCGAGGAGCCGAAAGACTGAACTCTGGCTGCTTCCACTCCAGTTTCCTACAATCGGCTCCAGTCACGCAGAGTTTGCTGGATTTGGCCGAAACGCCGGCGTCACACACACACACAAACGCACACACAAACGCACACACAAACGCACACACAAACGCACACATACCATCCATGAAAGCCTCCATTCAGCACATTTTGCCTCATTTGAATTAGAGAAGCTGCTATTGTCTGCCAAGCGGGCTCCGTTTTGGTCAGGTCTTTCAATTTTCTCAAACAAAACAAAAAGAGAAAGAGAGAGAGAGAAAAAAAAACGGTTTTATTTGGACCAAAATAACGGCTTTGGCTTTTCTTCTTTAACTTTTAAGACTGTTGCAGCGACAAACAAGCTTCCTTGCGTGAAAATGCAACCAAACCAAAGACTTTCCATCCTGCTGCTGCTAAACTACAGTTCAGACGGAGCGATTTTAAAACTAAACAAAGACGACGACCAGAAAAGCGGATGTTTGTTCTCGTTCTGGACGAAACAAAGGAGATTTAAACGCAGGGAGATTTCAGATAAATGAACGAAAACTATCAGATGTTTGTGCCGATTCAGTTCAGCTGGAGGGAAAACAAACTTGTTGCACAGTTTCAGAATCAGTTGGACTCGTGATGCTGTTGGAACAGTTTGTTGTTCCGCCTGCAGGAGGGGTTTCAAACGGTCCTTACTCCTCGGTTGAAGAAAACAAACTACCTGCAGAAGCTCGACTGTGTGGGATTGAAAAGTTCAGGAGTTTGGAAGAAAACCTGCAACAACAATCACTTAGAGCGAAATGCTCAACAGCTTTCCAGCATCTCAAACTCAAGAACCTGCAAATATTGGGAGCGTACCTATGTTCCCCGGGTCCTATGTTCCCCGTTTTTCCTAAAAAGGGTCCTATGTTCCCCGCTTTGTATGGGACTGGGGAACATAGGACCCTTTTTAGGAAAAACGGGGAACATAGGACCCTTATTAGGAGAAACGGGGAACATAGGACCCTTTTTAGGAGAAACGGGGAACATAGGACCCGGAGAACACAGGGATGACCCCCAAATATTTCTCTGTAACTTCGATCATCTTCAGGTTTTAGGTTGCTGGTTGCAGCGATCGATCGATTAACGGATTCACAATAAAATAAATGTATTCAGAAGAAGCTGTTGTGGTTTTAATGTCTTAAAACTGAAAAAATCGACTGATTAATCGATTATTTATCAACTATTACACTGTTTCCCAACTATTTTCATCATCGATTGGTCAATTTTAATTGTAAATATATTTATATTTTTACTTTTTACCCTTGTGTTGTTTTTTATCTATTTAGTTTTTCTTTATGCATGTGTATTTTTGCACCACAGAGTTGTCTTTTGAATTTCATTGTACCTTGTGTATGACAATAAAAACATTCTATTCTATTCTATTCTAATTTTGAAGCTAAAAAAGTCTAAATTCTGTGTTTGAAGCTTCTTAAATGTGAATATTTTCCTCCTTTGTAACACATTTATAACACTTTTCACAGACAGTAGTCACCAAGTGCAAATGCAATCAAATTCATAGTATAAAATACACCCAAACACAACGCTCAGTTTGGACGAGAATTCTACACACAATTTCATTTAGCAGATGTTTTTATCCAAAGTGACGTACATATGTAGGTAGGGGGGGCAGCATTAAGGACCTTGCCTAAGGGTCCTCACCGGATACCTGCACCCTGACCAGGATTTGAACTACCGATCTCCCATGCTAAGGTCTGGGGTGTTACTCACTGAGCGATCCAGCTGCGGACCAGAACACTCACTGAAACAAATGTGTTTTTAGGTGCTTCTTGAAAGCGCAGGTCTAAAGAAGTTCATTTCAAAGGCGTGGCGGCTTTGAACGACCGGTCTCCCCCGAGTTTTAAAACAAGTTGGTGGAACCATCAGCAGGTTCTGCCCAGACGACTTCAGGCTTCGAGCTGAGCTGTAGGGCTTAATTAAGATAGGAGCCTGGCCTTGTAGGGCTCGAAAGGTCAGAACCAACATTTTAAATTGGACCCGAAACACAACAGGGAGCCAGTGAAGAGGTTTTAAAACAGGCGACAGAAAACGGAATCTTCTGGGGGTTTTTGTCGTCTTGGACTTTGCTGATCGACATTTTCAGACAATTTCTCAACCAAACAACTGATCGATTAATCAACAAACTCATCATTACTGGCAGCTTTAATCACCAAAATGATGTGGGTGATTATTTGTGGGAGAGATCAAGAGAAACTTGCTAAATGATCTCTGGTTCCTGAGCAACTGAAACTCAACCATTGTTGGGTTTTGAAATGTTGGTTGTAGCAATCGATTGATTATTAGTTCCAATATTTCGCTTTTTTTCCCCTCAAATTATCTATATTTTTTTTTTGTTTTAACCACATCTCTCTATCTGTGACTACATGTGACCTAGAACTCCAACAATCATTCACTTAGCTATAAAATAATAAATCATTCAACTACTTTTATCGGTTTGAGCAGTTTTTTAAGATAAAAATCATCATAATTCTGTGATTCCAGCTTCTTAAATGTGAATATTTCTGCTTTTTTTCCTCCTTTATGACTATAAACTGAAGATCTCTTTGTTTTTGGGTCGACTTAGACTTAGCTGATCGACATTATTCACCATTTTCTCACATTTTAGAGACCAAACAAGTGAAATTCTTTGATTCCAGCTTCTTAAATGTGAATATTTCTGCTTTCTTTCCTCCTTTATTGCAGTAAACTGAAGATCTTTGGATTTTTGGGTCAACTTTGGACATTTTACACCATTTTCTGACATTTTAGAGACAAGACAAGTGAAATTCTTTGATTCCAGCTTATTAAATGTGAATATTTGGGGTTTCTTTCATTCTTTATAACATTAAAGCTTATATTTTAGGGTTTTTAAATCAACTTCGATTTAACTGATGGACATTTTTCACCATTTTCTCACATTTTAGAGACCAAACAACTGAAATTCTCGGATTCCAGCTTCTTAAATGTGAATATGTCTGGTTTCCTTTCTCCTTTATGACATTAAACTGAATATTTTTAAGTTTTTTGGATCATCTTGAACTTTGCTTATTGACTTTTTTGCACCATTTTCTGACATTTTAGAGACCAAACAACTGATCAATGTATAAGGAAATGAAAATAGTAGCATCTGATTGGTTCCACGTCACTAAAAACAGCCAATCAACACTGATGGAAAGCTTCCTTTAAGTAAACATCTGGACGACATACAAATCATCTAAATTCTGTAATTCCTGCTTCTTAAATGTGAATATTTCCGCTTTCTTTCCACCTTTATGATGGTAAACTGAATATTTATTGTTTTTTAGGTCGACTTAGACTCAGCTGATCAACATTATTCACCATTTTTTCACGGTTTAGAGACCAAACAACTGAAATTCTTTCATTTTAGCTCCTTAAATGTGAATATCTCTGGTTTATTTCCTTCTTTATGACATTAAAGTAAATATTTCAGGGTTTTTACGTCAACTTGGATTAACTGATGGACATTTTTCACCATTTTCTCACATTTTAGAGACCAAACAATGGAACAAGAAGAACAAACACCGATGGATCACTTAAGAAATGTAAATAATTGCAGCCTGAATCCGATTGGTTCCATGTCACACTGACATAAACATCTGGAAAACATAATAACGTCTAAATTCTGTGATTCCAGCTTCTTAAATGTGAATATTTCTGCTTTCTTTCCTCCTTTGTGACAATAAACTGAATATTTTTAAGTTTTTGGATCATCTTGAGCTTTGCTAATGGACATGTTTCACTATTTTCTGACATTTTAGAGACCAAACAACTGAAATTCTTTGATTTCAGCTTCTTAAATGTGAATATTTCTGCTTTCTTTCCTCCTTTATAACAATAAACTGAATATTTTTGAAGTTCGGGGTCACTTTCTGACATTTTAAAGACCAAACAACTGATCAATTAATCCAGAAAAGGAGATAATTGCGGCGTGAATCCAACTGGTTCCACGTCACCACAAACAGCCAGTCAACACCCATGAAAAAGCTCCTTTAAGTAAACATCTGGACGACATACAAATCATCTAAATTCTGTGATTTTAGTTTCTTTAATTAGAATATTTCTGGTTTATTTCCTTCTTTATTGCAGTAAACTGAAGATCTTTGGGTTTTTGGATCATCTTCTTTGCTAATAGACTTTTTTTTTTTTTTTTTTACCATTTTCTCAAATTTTAGAGACCAAACAATTGATTATTTAATCAAGAAATGAAAATAATTGCAGCCGTAAATCCGATTAGTTCCACGTCAGGAAAAGCAGCCAATCAACACCCATGGAAAGCTTCCTTTAATTAAACATCTGGACGACATACAAATCAGCTAAATTCTGTAATTCCAGCTTATTAAATGTGAATATTTCTGCTTTCTTTCCTCCTTTATGACGGTAAACTGAATATTTATTGGTTTTTGGGTCGACTTAGACTCAGCTGATCGACATTATTCACCATTTTCTCACGTTTTAGAGACCAAACAAGTGAAATTCTTTGATTCCAGCTTCTTAAATGTGAATATTTCTGTTTTTTTTCCTCCTTTATGACAATAAACTGAATATTTTTGGACTTCTGAGTCACTTTGGACTCTGCTGATCGACAGTTTTCACCATTTTCTGACATTTTATACAACAAACAACTCATCAATTAATCCAGAAAAGAAGATAATTGCGCCTGAATCCAACTGGTTCCACGTCACCACAAACAGCCAATCAACACCCATGGAAAAGCTCCTTTGAGTAAACATCTGGACGACAAAACAACGTCTAAATTCTGTGATTCCAGCTTCTTAAATGTGAATATTTCTGATTTCTTTCCTATTTTATGACACTAAACTGAATATTTTCGGGTTTTTACATCAACTTGGACTCAACTGATCAACATGTTGCACCATTTTCTCACGTTTTAGAGACCAAACAACTGAACCATTAATGACAGATTCATGCTGAAAGCTTCTGTTAATAAAACATCTGGATGACACAAATAAAGATGCTAACAAAGTTTATGTTATTCTGAGTTTTGACGTCAAGATTTTTCGTTTTTACTTCAACTTTACATCAGTTCCAAACATCTGTTATCGTCTCTTTGGTTATTAGCAGCATCTGTCGGCTCCTGGTTGGATGCAGACATTTAAAACCAGGTAAAATGAGATGTTCAGGTTCTAACTTCTAACTTCAGACCTGGATCATGAAGACCTCTGGTGTCACGTTATTAAAACTAAGGCTGGTTCTGAGTCAGTCTGACCATGTGAACCGAGGCCCTGCAGCCCCTGAACGCAGCACCGCCTGGCAGCCCCTGAACGCAGCACCGCCTGGCAGCCCCTGAACGCAACACCGCCCTGCACATTTTTGACAACTTCCTGAAGTCGGTGTTATCGGAACTTCAGCTACGTGGCTCCAACCGGAGACCCGCCGCGCTCACACGGTGCCAAACCCGCGGGGCCCAGCGAGCAAACCACATTACGCACGCACGCATACACACACACACGCACCACACACATACAGACACACACACACACTGAGGGAATGTGTCTGGAGGTTGATGCGTTCAGGGGAAACACACCGAGCACCGAGCGGAGCCTCCACACCGACAACAGACCCACATCTCCACCGTTGTGACGCACCGAGCGCAGCGCCGCGCCGCAGCCCGGATCCTCTTAC
>OMNN01082608.1:18343-46016 GCA_900302755.1 Chromis chromis | reverse complement strand
CCAAAATAAACATTGTCCCAGAACAAGCACACTCCCTCATGCAAATGGAAATCCCAAATGTCACTGGCCTACCCCCAGCAGGAAAATGCACCCCACCACATGGCAAAAACATCAAACAATCAGGAACATCTTGAGGAACATGACAATCAGCCTAAGATGTTGATTTGACCTCCAAACTTCCTAGACCCCATTCTGATCAAGCATCAACAGGATGCAGCAGGACAAGTTTGATTGACAGAGGCCCCACTGCACAAGCCAGAGTACCCAAAGGATCCACTGCCAACGTCCTGGTGCCAGACCCCAAAGGACACCCTGAGAGGTCCTCTTGTCCATGCCCAATGGTTCAGAGCATTTTTGACCACATAAGGGGGACCAACACAATATTAGGCAGGTGGTCATAATGTTATGCCTGATCGGTGTATAAAATCTGCACAGTCTAGATAAGCAATGATGTAGAGTTCCATCTAAACCAATTTAATGCAAGAAGGGATTATTTTCATGGAGAAAGCTTCTAAATATGTGGTATCATACACAGAGATGAGTTTATAGGGGTTAAATCAATGACTTTATTCAAGTGCTTTGAAGAAGGTCAATATTACATCAGTCATAATGAGCAGATATTGTATCGTAAGATTGAATATTTTGATGGAAAACAAATTTAATAGGTTGCAACTGAATATTTTACTGACAAGTTCAGTATCTGCAGTTTTCTGACTTGCCAGAAAAATGTAATCCGGTCAGCTTTACATATCTCTCAAAACACATTTGCGATGGTGGTTTTTTAAGTGGTTGGTCTCGGAGACAGGCCGGCATTACAGGTGGATGGCAGAGCCCTGTCATTACATTTATTAAGGTAATAACAGGGAAGGCACTGTGGTCACAAAACAGTTGATATGATTCAAGCGGCAGTTTGTAAGCTTTGACTTTAGCCAGTGAAATAATTCTAATGTGATCTGTAGCTCCTGACAAAAGTGTGTCTAAGCTTGTTCACAAAAACACAAATGCATGAAGAGCCTTCATCAGGAGTATTGTTACGCAGTTGCTCAGAGACTTGGTTAATTTCTGTTAGTGGGTAATTTCCACTAAACTTATTGAGGGTGAAATCTTCAAATTTAACACTGACAATCAATGGTCATGTCCGTGCTGTATGAGTCAAACCTTTGCTTGTTGCAGAGGTCAGAGTTGTCACCATATTAGACTTTCAATCTTCTATTTGTGAATGTGCTGAAAATCAGATTTTGGGCATTTATTAATACATTAGCAGCGGATTTGAGATCAAAATCAATAATCGGCTTTGTTCTGCTTTCAGTTGCGCTGAGGTCAGAGTGAATTAAATTTCTTCAGGAAAGTTAATAAGAAAAAAAAAAGAATAGAAAAAGAAGAATCCCATTGAAGTCAAAAGCCTATTTAGAGATAAAAGGCACTTTTGCCATTTTTCAAAAGGGATTGTATTTCACCGCCTGCATGGGAACATAATTTCTTCGAGGCTCTCATACTCTGCATTTGGTTCATAAATGTAAAAAGGAGAAAAATGATTCTCTGTCTCAAAGTATCGGGAGGGTTTCTCTACATTTTTTCTACAATTGAGATTAAACAGAAATCATTTTTGCGTCAGTGTTTAAAGCCTCTTTGTTGACGGATGTTTTAGTTTGGAAGTCACAGGTAGAAAATTATTGAAAATGTCATCTACTTGAGCAAATAAATGTCACATTGCAAACAACTCAGGTATTTGGATAATCAAGAATCATTAACTGGTTAGGAGCAGAAATATATTTGTTTTTCTTGTCGATGCCTAAATTAGAAACCTGCAGGGAGAGAATGTTACTCAGGCATAGAAGAGTCCTCGAAACAGTAGAGATTGGCATTTAGACAGTATTTACCAACAGAAGTCTAATAATGTGTCATTGTGTGTGTGAATGTGTAGGTGTTTCCCAAGCAGAAGTCTTAAAGGAGGAGAACGACTCCTGAAGCTGCCAGCTGGATGCCTTCAGGAACGAGGTGGAGCTCCTCAAACAGAAAACAAGGCAGGAACCAAACAAGGAGTCACTCATAGCAGCTCAGCTTCCTGCAGAAGCTCTGCGAGGCATGCAGAAGGTAATGTGTAGCATAGACACATGGACACATAGATATTAAACATGTCGTATATCAGCACTATGAGTTGAAAAACCACGATGTAACAATAATATATAACTCTTCCAGTTGGGATCACTATTGGAGTGGTTTCATCTATCGTACCTTCTCAATGATTGTCCTAATATTGGCCATAAAGACTCAACAAAGCCTAAAACCCCAGTCAGAGATAATGGGCATCACGACATTGGTTATTAACCCATCGTTTCTAAAAGGGTATTGAAATGGAGCGCTATGACAAATAGAAAAATGTATTACTGTAAAATCTGCTGCAGCTGAAAATGATGCAAGAGGAGAATGCTAGTAAAAAAAAAATCATGTAAGTTCATGTATTTTTTTATCCACTCAGTGCTCTCTTAATCAAACTTTAAATCTCATTCATTTAAACATGATACTCAAAAGTGCATTTACATCCAACGCTGAAGGATAACTTCAGTGAAATTAATGTTATCGATTGATCATTCTCTGTGATAAATACCAATAGACTGTTTCCTACTAGCTACAGCACCAGCAGTGTAAAACGAACTTGGCAGCAAGCATTAAAACGTATTTATCTATTTTCTGCACCACCAGCTGAATGCATGTAGGTTTCTTTGGCAACACAACACATATAGTTTACATTAGTGCAACTGCATGGCTTCATTAGATGGCATTAGGGATTAATGCATTAAGGGCAGCTGCGGCTCAGGTGGTAGAGCGGGTTGTCCACTGATCGCAAGGTTGGCGGTTCGATCCCCGGCCCCTCCGCATGCCGAAGTGTCCTTGGGCAAGACATTGAACCCGAAGTTGCTCCCAATGGCAGGCAAGCGCCTTGCATGGAAGTCTGTCGCCATTGGTGTGTGAATGTGTGTGTGAATGGGTGAATGAAAAACACATTGTAAAGTGCTTGAGTACCACTAAGGTAGAAAAAGGCGCTATATAAGTGCAGACCATTTACCATTTTTACCATGACTGAACAGGTTTGCAGATATAATGTGTTCCATCCGCTGATAATGTTTGTCGCTCTGGGAAACAACTGAGGACAGGGTGATGGTTCTTACAGCTGATTTGAATCCCGGAACCTCCTCTCAAGCAAATAAACTGCGCACCATCAGTTGCCACGGTGATTCAGCCAGGTTAAGAGAGAAACGCCTTTGTGATATTACAAAATTCTGACTGAACATAATTCGGTCACCCATTAATCTCACTTCAAACACCTTGCAGTAGGTACTTTGGCTGGACGTGAAAAAAACATTCTCTTATGTTCAGTGTGGTTTCAAGTTTGTATTGTTCTTGAAGCATTCTTGTACTTCCGAGGAAGTGGCAAGGTGTTTTTGGTACCAATCAGTGCATCTTTGGTTCATCACAGCTGATAATAATCAGTGATTCAATCAAAAAATACGAGACATGTCATCTTCAGCGTGGATATGCGATGCTGCAAAATTGTACTTGAATGTGGGGAAATGAAGTGAGGGCAACATTTTCAGAGAAACTGGTGTTTACCAAAATTACCACACTTTCATGTAACGTTGATATGAGAAGCATAAGTGTAGATAATAACATTAATGGCAGCTGAATTCACTGTCAGACTCCTGTCAAAAAGACGCATTGTCAAAATGTTTCCTCTACAAAACCCTTTCAGATTTCGACATAGTTCACAACAGCACAAAGTTGAAGTAGTAGCAAGGCAGTTACCATAAAGAATAAATCCCTTCCTGAACTTTTCTGTCTGGTTAATGTGAGGAAAAATGTGCTCTTTCCACTGATAAAGTATAAATTAGATTATAGTGGAATTTCCAAGATGAAGAAGAAAATGTTCCCTTTGGCAGGAAGCCATAAAGTGTGTTATATTGGATGTTGGAGATCTTTGAGTCACGGTCACACAAAGGTCAGGATTTCAGTCACACAGGCTGTAAAAAGTAAAGCATCTTTAACATGTTTTGATGGCCCCTGAGTGCTTTCACTTATCCTGGCTGATGAGACTTTTGCTCAGATTGATGTAGAGAGGAGCTCTGTGGAGAACTGCAAGAGGTCACGCACTTTATGTACCAGAGAAGAAAAATAGTCCTGGAGCAAAAAAGCTTAATTCACAGCCTTTTATTGTGCAACATTTCAGCACTACTCTCTACGGTACACTATCACATAATCAAGTTACATCAGTTGTGCAATTGTCAGGAGAAAATAGGGATTTTAAATAACAGTGGATGATAAATCATAGGGTGGGAGTTGCCATTTTGTCTGCATCCAAGTGCCACAGTGCCAAAACCATGTCAGTACTAAAAAATATCAAAACAAACATCTGGCCAAGGTGAAAAACCAGAGGCAACATGAAAAATCAAGCAATCCCTTTATGTCAGAGATAAAAAACAAAGCTCTCTTAGATTTACAGGGATAAAGGAACAAAAGTACAGATATCAATATCTGTCAAGTTAGGGTTAGGAAACATGACAGATTCAGTTCTCCACTAATGCCAAAGGCTTCCACTGTGTTTAAAATGTGCATTAACCATTATGAATTCATGATGTCACCACCTTTAAGAGATGGAAGGATCTTTTCTTTACCTCTAATGATGCTGCACACCTGTGGTTAGCCTCTGTATGATGTCAGACAATAGCAAAATCCATATTTTGTGTATGTATTATGTCCGGATATACATACAAATCTTTAAAACTCTTTTTATTTGTCCGACATGCTGATGAGTGTCTGTTTGCATGATACAAGACTGTGAATTTAGAATTGTACTCCAGCCCCCTTTTAATACTCCGGAAATCTGCTGGCTTCAAGCTGAGAAACACCTGTTTCACTTGTATTTTACATACCAGTTAGGTTCAGAAAGGTAGTTATTGTCCATACAGATGCAAGAAAGCTAACAAGACAGTGAAGGAGACGTCAATCAAGTCTGGCCATGTTCACACAGTCCTAACAAGAGCTCTAGTGTGGTTGAAGGTGCGCCATTAAGTCTGGTCACAGATTTTGTACCTATTTTAGCAGCAGTTAGCAGGATTTAAATAAGTTTAGACCCAGACTGTCCAAAGCACATCATGTAGGATGTGAAACTTAATTGCTCTGGTGTTGCATTGTGTTTTAGATAAAAGCTGAATTGATGAATTAACAAATCAAAGAAAAATGAATTGGGAAATATTCTGGTAGTGGATGTTTCTCCAATGTGACAATTTTCTGCTTTTTTATGTCACTGTAAACTGATGCAATTTTAACTTTGTACACTGCTTCTTGTTTTTCTCACGCAGTGTTTTAGTACTTTTAATATCTTTCTTTTTTTCATTTTAATAATTAGACAACATTAAATTATGTTGCCTTGAGCTTTGCCAACATAACAGTAGTTCATTAATTGTGAAAAAAAGGTAGATTAATAATGAAAATAAGCATTAGTTGCAGCTCCTTTTCTTTTAGTTTAAACATTACTGCTTCTATACTGCATTAATCTCACAACATTATGCACTTCATGCATTGTATTAGAGTTACATTTCACCTTTAGCGTCATTTGACTGTAAGCAAAAATCTATAATGCTGCCTAATTAGCGCACTGTGTTGTAGGTATATATATAAAATGCTTCACTTCAGTTCTACAGTTGTTGTTCTACTGTATTGCTTCAAAAAATGTCATACTTACATTAACATACACACACAAATCATTGACATGCTCATGTTCTGTGGTGTAACCGTAATCGCTGTCATTGTTTCTTTGCAGTATTTACATGGAGTAACATGTACACTTGTATGACGGCTCTAATCTGACCCAGTGTTTTGTAGCTACAGGCATGCAACTACAAAACAAACCGAACAATAGACTTTAGCATTTATACATAAAATTACACCCTTTAAGCTAAAAAGCAGCAAGTCTTTGTGTCCTGGGGAGCAGCATGGAGAACTGCGTCTTTAGGCCATATTTAATAGCATAATACCCTCGGGAACATTTTGTAATTCACATTAAAAAAAGAAAACACTTCCTCGGGCGGCAATCCACTTTTCACATCACCTGCTGTGTTGTCAAATAGCCCCAGCTTGCAGTTGCTCTTCCTTTAGCGGAGAGATGTCACAGAAAATATTGTTTGCATGGCAGAGGAGCTTTTCTGTACTTCAATCTAATTTGACAAAGTGCATTGTAATTATCTTTATAAGCGTGTCAGCATCACGTATATGAAAACACAAGCTGACAATGTGAACACTCTGCCTTTTTTTTCCCAGTTGGAAATTCAGTTATCCTCCGGCCTTCAAAAGGCTGACATATTCTCAGCAGATAAATTTGTCCTGCCTGCAAATCCATGATGCCACTTGAATGATGTGTAGGAGAGAATTGATGTTCACCTTGAAACCTAAAAGACATTTATATTGTGTTTATTTCAGCCTATTCCCTAGTGCCTCTTTAGTTATGCCTTATAAAGTTAACTCCTCTTCTCCAGAGCCCTTTTCACACATGACAAAATATACTCGTCACTGTGGTTAACTGGTGTGTAATGGCAAGCTTATTTTTCTCCTGTTAGCTGCAAAATGTTACCATCCTCCACATCTTCTGTCAAATAAATGATGCCAAAAGCTTAGATGTTAACATTTTAAGACTGCATTTACCTATGAAAGGTCGGCTGAGCACATCTGTTGTTTTTCCCTTCCCGCACATTCACACATAGATGTTTGCATCAAGTGGGTGCAAAGTGCAACCAGAGTCTTCTGTTTATCGCTGTGACGAGGTTCAGTCTCTGAGGGGCGGGAAGCATATGTGGAGGTTTTTACAGTCACTGTTCTTATTACAGTGTTTTCATTCAAGCCACTAAATTAATGTTTTTAGTTTACCTACTCTAAAAAAAACACTCACTAACTTATGCCTTAATAAGAAAATGTTTATGCAGGTAAGATACGCTAAACCTCCTCTAAGAAGATTTTGTATTCATGTATTATATTCCACTTTGTTTCATTGTTCTATTGGTTTTAATTTGGGCATTTTCATCTTCCGTACATTAGAGGCAGTCAGGTGTAACTGATGTTTACACAGATGATGGTTCTTATTGTCCTTTCTTAAAATATAAAGTCTCTGTTTAGGTCACTGAACCGGCCTTATACACCAATCAGGCATAACATTATGACCACTGACAGGTGAAGTGAATAACATTGGTCATATTGGTACTATGTGGTGTTCTGCTGGAAAACCTTGGATTTTGGCATCCATGTTGATGAGACTTAGACACCCAAATAAACATTGTCCCACAACAAGCACACTCCCTCATGCAAATGGAAATCCCAAATGTCACTGGCCTACCCCCACAGGAAAATGCACCCCACCACATGGCAAAAACATCAAACAATCAGGAACATCTTGAGGAACATGACAATGGCCCAAGATGTTGATTTGACCTCCAAACTTCCTAGACCCCATTCTGATCAAGCATCAACAGGATGCAGTGGAACAAGTTTGATTGACAGAGGCCCCACTGCACAAGCCAGAGTACCCAAAGGATCCACTGCCAACGTCCTGGTGCCAGACCCCATAGGACACCCTGAGAGGTCCTCTTATCCATGCCCAATGGTTCAGAGCATTTTTGACCACATAAGGGGACCAACACAATATTAGGCAGGTGGTCATAATGATATGCCTGATCGGTGTAAATACAATGACCTGTACAAATGGAGGTTTGTCACAGTTTTTTAGGAAGCCTTCATAAAATGCTTCATTCTTCACATAGCCCAGCTTTGTGGTTTCTGGAATAGATGGGGTTTACAGCCTTGCTCAAGGGCCCAATAGAGGTCTTTGGCAGTGTATAAGGTGATTGCTTGCACCCCAACAGAACTAAAAAAAACAACAACAACAATCAAGCAATGGAACATTTTATTCATGTCACTTTCATCTGTGTGCATTTACTGAGTTGCCATGAGGCTATTTTGCCAGAAGATGGCACCATCCTCAAGCTTTACCATGGCCTGCAAAGAAGTCACATACAAGAATACCATGTCTTGCTGCTGTTTGGGTAATGTTTGGTGGCTCTTACCCCATAATTACATTTTGCCCATGTAATCCATCCAAACATGAGAAATGAGTGTGCAAGAGCAGCTTTATGAAAGGGTGTCACTCTGCCAATCCCATTGATTTTAAACCTGGTTGTTGTAGTCTGGAGGGAGCGTTAGACACATGAAATCATAACAGTTTTATTATTGTTTACTGCGGCGCTGCATATTTGAATGTCACAGTTGTAAATGTCACCTATATTTAAATGACACTGCAAAATGTTTACTCACGCATACGCACGCTACCTTAGAAGCAGTAATCTATGTAAAGGGACTGTATTGTTCTGAGGCCAGGAAGCAGCGATACTGACTGGTTTAATGTCACACCAACAGAATGGTACTTTTGACTGGTGCTACTGTAACCACAATCCTCTCTGCCTGCACCCGGACTCTTTCAATGAAGGAAGAATAGTTGTATTCATGTGGAATATCTGGCCCACGTTACAGTGTAGTGGACGCAGCGTGAGTGCAGGGAGGAGAGGAGGAAGGGGTGAAAACAGGGAGGAGGAAAGGAAAAAACTACACACAGAAGTGCAGTCATCATCCTGGAATAAAATAGCTTTTCAGATCCACAACTCTCCTCACACTGTACCGCCATGTCGCAAAAGGAATGATATTTAAAGGCGCTTATCTTCGATTTCTATAGCTATAAACTGCCCCTACTGTAATGGAACATATTTTGTTTGCGCTCGGGATGGCAGGCTGAACTGTACTCTATGTTCCACACTGTTCTTCCTGCTGCACTTTGGCCCACTCATTATTGTGCAAACTGGACAAGTGACTTAACAGCATCACATGGCTGTCGCAGAAAAAAGAAATGGTGCAACTTGATTTTTTTTTCTTTTGTATTCTTGCGTTAAGATTTTATCAACTTGATTGCTGAGTGAGTGGGAAGTGAGTCCTTTTTTTAAACACGAGCTTTGGTGAGTCTTTTAAAGTCCACTGCTCATTGTCTTTTACGCAAGTTGACAGTCAACAAGATTTGTCTTAACTGAATAAGTTACATATTCAACTATGACTTTAAAGGACATCACAAGTACCAATCAGCTGACTTTATCAAGTGAGAATCTGTTGACTGTCAACTCACAAGAAAACACATTCCTGCACTGTGCTGGAATGTAACTAAGTACATTTACTCAGGAACTACTTAGACACTTGTTCTGTTGTAAAGTATTTTTATTTGGTGCTAAATTATACTTACATATTGTATAAGTTTGGCTTAGACACGTAAGTTCTCCTGCTCCCTGCCT
This sequence comes from Chromis chromis, assembly GCA_900302755.1. Lineage (NCBI taxonomy): Eukaryota > Metazoa > Chordata > Actinopteri > Pomacentridae > Chromis > Chromis chromis. The sequence continues at coordinate 36,642 of OMNN01082608.1, read as the reverse complement.
AGAAATGTGAGTTAACTGCAATTTGGTTGATTGATTAGTTCAACGTCATCTGAGAAGTTATGATAGTATAAAACTGGCTGAGTTGAACTAACTGAACTTGAGAAAATAAGTTAAATAAACTTAAGATATTAAGTTGAAGCAGCTAGACACCGGGTACAGTTGTGTTCATTTGACATTTTCTAACTTTAAAGGGGTTTCTTCTTTATTTAATGTAAAGAACTGCAGCCTCAGCTGTTGAAGCCCTTCTTTTTTTACTGGAGTCAGAACAACAACAACCTGTGAGGCTGCTTCTGATTACAGTGAGATAAGTTATAAGTATACAGCTGTAGCGATTGAATTCAGTACTGACCTTTGTCATGGTTAGAATTACTTTGAATATTATGAGACAATCATGACTTAATTAAACTTATTATATTATATTAAAAACACACAGCAAGTTTTCACATTGATTGTTTTCTCAAACTAAAAAAAAGTCTCTTTAACTCTATTACGATGCCTCTTAGGAAGTCTGCCTACATGCTTGTTTTATTTCTTATAAACTTAGTTTAATGAGATGAGTGAACTCTCAGCAGACAAGAAGTCTTGTTTTTAAGCTCTAAAGTGTTAATAAATCTGAGGTATTTCAAGTTACAAATGAGCAAAACACATATATTTACATTAAGTAAACTAGAAAATAGATATTGATTTAACTAAATTCTTTTATTTGGGGGCAGTGGTGGTCTAGTGGTTTGTGAAGTGAACTTGTAACCGGTGGGTAGCCGGTTCGAGCCCCCCAGTCACCACCACTGTGGGCCCTTCAGCCCACTGCTCCTAGTACATATAGTAATGGTTAACTTTGAATAGGATGGGTCAAATGCAGAGAAGGAGTTTCCCCAAGGGGATCAATAAAGGTTAGATTATTATAAGATTTATTTTTGGCCTTTTATGGATAGGACAGTGGATAGAGTCGGAAATGGGAGAGAGTGGGGAAGGAGACATGCGGTAAACGCCCGAGGTCAGAATCGAACCCAGGACAGCCGCTACTCCTCTACACTTGGGTTACGCAACATAACCATTAGGCTTTAAATGATGTTGTTGTTGTTATTCTCCCTATAGAATACTATTTTTCACATAACACATTTTACAATCTTGTAATCAGTGTTCAAATCATTTACTCAAGTGAAATTTTAACAACACAATAAAATCCCCTCTCATGTAACACAGCTTATGTAAATGTATTTGGGACTACTTAGCTATATTTACTGCCTTTCAAGGTAAAGTTTCCTCTTTTTTTAGAGTTAGATAAACTTGCCACTTGTTACAATGTAACTTTAAAAATATTCCTTCCTAACCGAATTTGTTGACAATTTTCTAGAGACTATCAAGAATAATTTAATTTCAATTAACTGAACCATAAAGTCAGTTTAAAAAATACCTGATATCTGGCTTTGCATTCGGTTTAAATTCTTACCAACTGTGAGATGATACACTGTTAAAAATGACTGCTCAACACCAGTAGCCCGTCAAAACCAAATGACACTCAAGACTCACATGATTTATGTGCAATAAGTCACGACAAGAGTTAGAGCACTTCAATAACCTTTATTTAGTTTACAGATGTATTCCATTTTGAAGTTTGGAGGGGGGAGAGGGAGCATTAGTGCTATTTACAATTGGTTTGAAAACGTTTATCTCTGTACAGATTTGAACCCTGATCAATATAAACAATATTTTTTTTAAGACCTAGTGCTGTTACAAAGCGATTCTTTAAAGCAAAAACCACAAAGAAAAAAAGGATTACATTAAATTATAAACAAATGGAAAAAAAATAATAATAAAAGAGCACAGAAGAAAGAAAATATAAATCCATCAGTCCATCAATGATTAGGGAGGATTTGCTGCTGTTAAGCACAAGACATTGTCAGCGAGTGACTGTGAACTGGCTAGAAGCTAACCGTATACACAATCATAGACTAAACACCAATATAATGTATATCACCAAGATCTAAAGTCATCATGTTTTCTATATACGATTCATATTAAATATATTCTACACATGTTACCTTAGTTTGGAACATTACTTCCATTGGAAAAATATAAAATAAAACAATAAAACTTTTTATACATTTTTATTAATCTGATGAAGGAGCACATGCTTCAGTTGTGCAAAATGGACTTATTAATGCAGAACGAGAATTAAGGAGAGAGTAAGAAGCAAATTAAGACAGAAAAGGAACATTTCATTCTGAGTTAATATCCCTGCTTACACAGCAACTGTCAGAGAGATCCTTCACAACACTGTTATAAAAAGGGGCACGATGAGATGGGGATGGTGCGTCAGGTAGGGGAGAAAAGTGACTTGATGGTTTATTGATCACAACACTAGTCGGTCAGTAATATGCATGGACTGTCAAAACACAGTCACGAAAGTCATGGACAAACAAATATCCAAGAACAAGACCAGCAACGCTGGTTGTTTGTCTATTTGTTTGCTTGTTAGGCTTTGTTTGGCTAAAATATGATGGACTGAGAGAGTGGGGTGTGTTCGGTCTCTGCAGCGCTCGGCAGACAAAAAGGAATCATTTTCTCTCCTGCGACCTTTAAGGGCACATGCAGAGTCGGGCAGTAAAAAGGACACACAGGTGTGAGTGAGAGTGTGTCCCGGTTTGAGTTGTCTGATCAGGCACGTCTACGCTTCGTCTGCCGCACTGAGGGATATCACACAAACACACATGGTGGGGTGTGTAGACGGGGTGTCGCAGTATGCGTGTGTGTCGGTATGTTGGTGAGTTGTTAGTGGTTAAAATTCTCAGCGGTCTGTATGAGAAAACAAGGCCACACACACAAACTTGGGCACTGCATTACAATGACAACCAGCAAGAATGAGGAGCCAGTTCGAGACTGACTTTTAACAGGCCAGCTGAGGATGGCTAGACAACGTGTGGATGTTTGCTGCGTGTTAGTGTGTGCGTGCATGTGTATGGCAGAAGGCTTAAAAAGGTGTGCATTAAGAAAGAAAGAAAAAAAAACACACATGCAAATCCAGTTCCTTGCTCTAATTTTCAGTTATGACAACAAATCAAGTACAACAAAGGAATCAACTCTATCGTTAATCAATTTCCTGCTCCCCAACTCTGTGTCCTGGATCAGCCTGAGTCTGCTGTATTTCTATGTCTGTGTGATTGTGTGCGAGAGGAGGGGGGAGGGAAAAAAGCAAAAGTGTGTGTGTGTTTGTATGCATATCTGCATTGTGTACAGGCTCCAGGACAGGGGACGAGCTCATTAGGTCCAGGACATTGAGGGTGAGAACAGATGAGGATGGAGGGCTGGTGGCAGAGGTGTGTATTTACAGAATGACACAGCAGTTACTCTCCCCGGTCTTCTCTCTATTCCTCTGACCTGGACACACACAGACACACAACATCATCATCATCAGCATCAAGACAAACAACGATCCGACACGAGCAGAAAGTTACCCAGCTCAATACGATGATGTCATTTCAAAACATTGTACTTTTAAATGCTAACTTTAACACTACATGATAAAAATGCAGCCTCCTCATTCAGTTAAACGCTGCTGCCAACATGAGGGGCTCTGGCAAAACAACCACAGGGTCATCTGAGAAAAAAGGTGATTCTGGGTCAACTTTTGCCAAATGCAATGACGCTGCACACCGCTGCGTTGGCCAATCAAATATTTGCAAGAGCGCATTTCTGGGAGATTAGTGTGTAACGTGAATGTCGTGCATCACTCCTATTTACCTCATAACTGTTGCAACAGAAGATAGTCCTGTTACTCAAACAACACGTTCTGGATTGTATTTCAAGTATCACTGGTATCTGAAGCAACATGCCCCCACACGCTTTCAGTCTGCACCCATTTTGTTTTGCTTTTAGACTAACTTAAGATGGTTTCATAAAAATAGACTGAAAACTAGAAAGTTTACCACCATTCCTCGAGGCAATCTCAGATATAGTGTCTCTTTTATAACCATCTGTTGTACATTCATTCCAGCTGAAAAAAGGAGGCATTTTCTTCACTTGAAACTTAAAGAGCCCACATTGTGCACATTTATGGTTTTATAATTTGATTTTTTGGGTCCACTAGAGTATGTTTACAAGCTTTAATGTTCAAAAACATGTTATTTTTCTCACACTGTAGATTGCTGCAGCACCTCTTCTTACTCCCTATCTGAAACACTTAAGACCTGCCTGTCCCGAAAAGTTAAGTGTGCTCTGATTGGTCAGCGGTCCCAACAATCAGAAAATGTTGGTTATATACCGTTAACTCAGACCTTTGAGTATAGTAGTATACATGATGATGTAAATAAATAATGAAAGTAAAGCCTGGACTTCAAAGGAGGTGTTTCGGGCAGGTAACTAGCAGTGTTATCTGTTGGAGAGAATAACTCCCTTTGGTGTTGACTTTCTGCTGCTAAGTCTGCAGACATTTTACATGCACAAAAAGCTATTACATCTTAAAGGAAAGGGAAAACCCCAAAAAGCATAATATGGGCTCTTTAACCTTGCCTTGTAATCGTTCCTTCAAAAAGCACGAGTTTTATTCCAAAGTAAATTGAGGCAATTCTGCCTTTTTTACCTTTCCTGACTTGGGCTCATTTTATCCAGAATTCATAGCAAATTAAAGTAGTGACTGAGTGGACATGGATTTCCATTTAAACTGAATTTGTCAGGTCTAATCCACAGCTGAAATCGGCCCCTGGTACACAGTCATAACAAGCAAACCTGTCATCTAGTATGATTTATATTAGCTGTATATTCTGCACAATGTGTTGTATCTTGGGGATACACTTAAAGGAGCCAATTATTTGCACTACTGGCTGTTCCTAAAACAGAAGCCATGTGTAGAAATAAATAATGGCTGGGAGCAGAACATTTAAAAGTTGTTCAGCGTGTGAAAGGCCCTCTGAAAGGAAAGAAGGGAGACAGAGAGCTGGTTACCTTGGGAATTTGGCTCAGGCAAAGTCTCTCTGGCAACTAAATGCATCACTGTGGTCTTCCCCAAGGGCAGTTTGAGAGCTAGCGGGGGAGAGAGAGGTGAGAGAGAGAGTTAGACACAGAAACAGAGAGGATGTAGAGGTTATTCAGAGAGATACAGTTTATCTGTCATTCACCATCACCATCATTCAATTCATTTTCTGAAACACAGTGCTAATTATAATGAATTGGACAGCGTTGTGCTACACCATAGACAGAAGTAAACTGTGCACAAAGGTCTCAAAATGTATGACTGTGAGGTATTTTGCCACACAATAATAATCTCTTGCAACTAAGGAAAGGGCCAGCAATGTAAACCTTTATGTAAAAAGCATATTTGAACAATGGCAGTTATTGATGTCAGAGTGCTCGGCTTGTTTCTTGTCCTTGAACTGCTGCGTTCATGAAAAAAATATATGAAAAAATACTCAGCACTCAGCAAACGCTTGAAAGGAATGAAAAAATGTGAATTAATTAAACTTCAATAGGACTAAATAGGTGACAAATCAATATGTTTTATCGACTTGTAGCACAAACGTGTTGTGATGACACGATCCTATGTCATACACGTTGCAGAAAATCAATAACTCACAAAATAAACTATTGACAAAGTGAAGAGCGATGCATAAAATTGGAAGTAGTTGTTCTCAACATCGTGGTTTTTCATGTATTTACCATATTGCAATATACTGTGTATAAATATCCACATCAATCAACCACTGTAACATTAATTTCAAGCACATTACCATGCAAGAAAATCAAGGCAAAAGCATAACTGAGCCTTATGTTTACTGACGATTACCTAAAGACATTTGGCAGCTGATATTTATACGGAAATGAATGGAAGATAGTTTAAAGGCATTCTGTTACAAATACGCTTTGTAATATACCAAACAACAGCAGTCCTACTGTGATATTCGATGACAAAAAACCAAGATAAAAGCTGCTACATTTTACACCTGAACAACTGCACACGAAATTGCAGTTAATATCTAAGCTGCAGTACTTTGTTACTGTGTGCTTTAACATGTGTCTGTGTTTGCATTTCAAAACCGCTGGGAGTTTTGGCTCGACTGTAAGAGGATTCAGTGTTAGCGTGCAAACACGTTAAACCAACGATAAGGGAATTATCAGATGGACGGCAGTAATGGGATGAGTGTAAAAGGGTTAGGGACGGCCATAACCCCATTAACCACAAAAACACCAGTCAAATCAAAATTGGGTTAGATAGATAAAAAAAAGCCTAAAAGCCAGGGAGAGGCGAAGTGGACGGCCACAAAAGAAGGCATCCCTTTTTTTCTTGTACACTTATTGCATTCACTCTCAAGCCCTCCTCCCTTTCCGACTCTTCTTTGTCCTGCCTAAGGTCTGCTCTAGTCTTCCCCCTTTCCTGACCAGTCTCTTTCCCCTCTTTTTCTGTATTTCCTCTCTCCTCCCTCTCGCCGTCAAAGCAGGCTTGTCCAGAGCACTGAGGTACCTCTGTTCTGCGGCTCAGGAAAACGATGAGAACAGCAAAGAACTTTCCAGCAGCACACTGCTGTGATTTTGCGCGCACGTCCATGAGCACACAGGCGTTTTCTTTGGGTGGTGCACCTTCTGTGTTTTCTCACCTCCTAGTGTTACGTTGCCGTGTAGAAAGCGTCCCTGGTAGATCAGCCTCAGGATGTTAGGACTGCTGACCTGCTCTTCCTCCCAGTCTGAAAGTTAAAAAAAAAAAGGGCAGAGGCAGATGGAAAACAGAGTTAAAATGAAAAAAAAAAACAATATGGAGAAAGATATCAAAAAGTTTAACAATTTTACTCTTTTGTTTGTCTTTTTTTTTTTTTTTTTACTGAACTTGCCACATTTTGTTTTACCTCTTTTCAATCAAACGTCATTGAATAAACTTAGAACATGCAAGTTCAATCATAACATTTCAACACATTTTTAAATTCAACTGAAGCTGAATATACTTTAAAACCCACAATAAACAAAGTCAGCTATGTGCTACTATTGAAGGTTCCCAGACTTTAAATTAGCAATTTAGAAAAAGACACAAGACTCTAAGTGCTAGGGAGCTCTGACAAAGTAGATATGAGGAAAAACTTTGAATTATAAACTGCTGCGTTAGCCCTGTTCTCTGTCAATGTAAGATACTGTATACAGTGTAGTAAAACGAAATCAGTCACTGCATGGTGAAAAAAAAGGACCACAGACAACCGCACTGAAGATATTTTAGGACGTTTAGGGCCTTTATTTGAGATCATTATATGCACAATGTGTAATATCTGGGCTTTGTGGGATGCACTACAGAACGTGAGAAAGAGTCGAGGCAGAAGAAGAACACGAGGTGTGGCTTGGGAAGAGCCGAAGACAAAAGTGAAGGCATTAAATGAGAGAGAAAACAGTGGGGGGAGTTGCACGGCAGCAGAGTCTGGCCACCAGATGTTTGTCTCCAGCTAAGCGGAGGGTGTTGTTGCTGACTGAGTGCCTGCTCTGGGTCTCACAGGGTTCAGATCTGTTGTCTGCGAGGAACACGGGGCGCTTCCAAAACTGACAGGACTGAACGGAAAACTCCTGTTGTCGAGGAGAATCTGAGTTCATCGGTATAATTTGTAGTTCCTCGCACATTGTGGGCTTCCCTTAAACTGGACTACATACACAGCACCGTGGGAAAAGGCCACAGTCGGTTGTGTTTCGAAGGTAGTGTAAGGTCGGCGGTATCAAATGAATTCAAACCCTGGTGTAGCAGCAGCTTGGGAGTGGGTGTATTACAGAAAGGAGGTGGCTGGACTGTGATCCCACATTCCTGTATGCAATGATAATCAGGCTGAAAGGAGTTGACTCTAATTACCCTACACCAAAGATCTGCACATTCCCACACTGCTATATAGCCCAACATGAAGTAATTGGCAGTTGCTTTGAATGTGATCTCAGCTCTCTGCATACACAGTGCAGCTCCTCACTGATCTCTGTCTATGATTATGTTATAGAAAACAGCCAATCAGTCCGATCATCTGGTTTCCAAATGCATTAGCCTCTAAATTGTTAGCAGTTACGGCTTATGCAGACGAGCTGCAGCTGTGCTGATGCAATAATGTTATTATAAAATGCAAATACAACTCAACACTTCATACATAAAGATGAAATGTGCTACAAACAGCTTTGTAGTAAGATCTAAAGTCAGTTAGACTTCAGTTTCTTTCAATTAAATCAATTTGAGAAATGGGAATTTTGCATTACGTAATTTTGAATGTTTCCATGAGCATTAAAACATACAGACGATGAGAAATTTCTTATATAACTCAATTACCATCCCCCACAAGCTGACTCTTCATAGACCTTGGTGACCCTAATGCCAATCTTGCTGTTAACTTGAGGGTCTCAAACTGTGCTGCATTAATCTTGTGTGGTCACTACATGGAAGTAAAAGAGGCTCCAAAAGGCTCCACTATGTTCACCAGCTCGTGATCAGGTAGTATAAAGTGAGTTTATGAGCTTTTTTATTGAAAAAAGCTGCCTGCTGCAGCCAAATGCAATGTTGTGAGAGTAAACTGATGAGCTGAAACTTACTATAAAGCTCAGTGAAGCTGAGTGGAGCTGCAGTTTCTAGCTTATTTTAGGTTTATTACTATGGGAGACCCCTCTCACACTGTCACATTGTATTCACGTTGCCATTTGATACGCTGTTATTATGGAAATATAAATCATAGCTGCTTTGAAGTCACCTGAATCAAACGGTGAATTTGCAGATGTGTGTATGAATGCATTAAAGTGTGAGGAGTCATTAAAGAAATCAAATATCTGAGTGACCTGTGTGTACTTCTGGAGGAGAAATAAGTGGCTGCATTACTCCAAGTTGACTATATTATATATATGGGACTTTTCCTTTCATTAGCTTCACATTTATACATCCGTACCATTCTGATACTTCTGCATCTACTGCCATGCCAGTAACAATAACTGGGATATCTATACGGAGCTACTCACCCATCGGCCAGTTGTCATAAACGTGTTTTGCGATGTCTGCTGCCGAGTCGTTGGGAGAGAAGAGGAATTCTTTCGTCTTCCCGCTGACTAAAATGAGCCGCAGGTTAATCTGTAACACACATAAAAACAAAATAAACACATGAGTACGGTATGTGAGAAAAAATTCTTAAAACATTTTTAAAAATGAACATTCCAACCAACAGCAGTTCCGTACTTCACATTAAACAGCTGGATCAGGAAGCACACAGGTTCAAGCTAAGTAATCTAATAGGAAACAGGAGAAGGATATGAGGACCCCGAGGAGCATCCTTCCGCTGGATCAACTCCCATCTGTCTCTCCAACTTCCTCCTCAGTTTTCTCTCATCCCTCTGACTGTATTTCTTTGTCTTTTGGTTTGTCACTTACTGGCAGCTTCACCTTCCTCATTTCACAAGAAAAGTGGTTTTGCTTTTCTTATTCTTTTGCCTGTGTAACTGGTTAAACATACACTGTCATTTGATATTTAACAGATTTAACAATCAGAAACATTATGCATGTTTTTTGTGGGGGGATTTCCACACAGGCTTATGCAACTGCATTTTTGAATGACATTTTCATTGCTGTGTTTCATTTTCTATTGCATTTTTGAGCTTAATTTCCTAGAGTATAGTAATAAACCCCTCCAGTGTGTAGGCATAAAGTAGATTTATACTGGTAGCATTTATCAATGAGACTCTGTAATTCCAGCACAATCAAAGTTGGCTGTCACTGCCCTCAAAAAGCATTGAGCTGGTGAAAATGTGGAATACTAAAAGCTGTTAAAATGTGAACCCTGCCCCAGACAGCTTATCCCAGTAGTCAATGGGGATTGCAAATATAGTAAAAATTAATAATAGCATGAGTCTTGTTCCCAGTAGACACGTCCTTTTTCTTTTATCCCCTTTACAAAGAGGTGAGAGGTCAGATTCAGATACTGGAGCAGGTAGGGAATGAGTGTGGTGCATGAGAGAACGTCATCACTAGATAAATAAGTTAGGCAAAGATTATTAAGATTGTATACTGGGGATAAAAAGCACAAACTGAATGACAGAGAAAATGACTGAGTCGTGATTTTTGCCTCTCAAAGAGACAAAAAATGTTTTTTACATTTGATTGGTGTGACTTTTTCCTGGATATGATGGATAGAGGCACAGATGTGCGTTGCTAAGCACCTCACGTCTGTGCATCTCTCACCTTAAATCACCCGAATACAGTTAGAAAGCGCAGGAGTGAACTGAACACTGTGGTAGCTCGCATTGGGAGCGATTCATTTGCATAGCAATTAAATTGCCTAGCTTTAGGATGCAGATCAGAGGTTGCCTCTTATCTGGCATGATATGTGCTCGGCAGTGGCTCAGTGCGCCTTTAAGAGCCAGAGCACAAGTCCGTGGTGTGTGCTTTGCGTTTGCTCACTGTATTTGTGTGGCTGGCCTGCGGTGTGCGCATGGCACAAGCACGTGTGTCATTGTTCCTAGTGTGTTTCCATGTGCCGAGCGTCTGTTAGCCCTCCACACCACACCCACTGCCCCCCGCGCACACACATGCTCGTGTGTGTGTGTGTGTGTGTGCATATAGTCACTCACAGAGTCGGCTGCAGTGATGTAACAGAGCTTACACCAACGGATTGAAACAGAGATCGCTGTAAGCACGTTACCAAATCAGCTTATAGGTTTAAGCATAGAAGAGCCATATAGAAACATACACATATATACACAAAACAACACGTACAGGGGTAATAAGAAAATACTCGTATTTGACCTCTACATTAACCCCCCCAAACATACACAACATAAACATCTGTAAATCTGCTTCTGCTTGAGTGTTTTTTATATGCAGAACAATCAGCACCAGAAAAACACACTGTACTATATGCAAGTAACCACATTCAGGCTATATATGTGTGTGCAATTATTATGCAGCATTTTTAAAAACTGAAACAGCAGCAACAATTCCCTGCTGCCTCCTGGTGTGATTCATGAAGGACAGCTTCAACTATACAATTAAGAAACAGATCATAAAGCACTGACTGGAAACTGTAAATTATTATATGTGCTGCCAGTTTTTTATTCACATACAACCTGAAGACTTGAATGATACAAACAGAAAAGACAAATAACACACAGATTAAGTCCTCTCTGCATAACGAAGGTCTTGCTCTTTCCTAGCTGAACACCTGGTCGTTACCATGGTGTCACCATGGCGACAGCCAGTAGTGGGTGGCTTAACCTGATAACACCTACAAGATAGCTTCACTCCCCCCTCTGCCCATTTTCCACTGTGTCACATCATATTGTCTTCCTCTCCCTGCAGCAATCTCTGCATCCCCTCACTCGCTCTGTCTGTTTCGCTCTGTCACTCACTCTCCCCCACTCTGTCAGTCTCTGTACAGTGTACAGTGCAGAAACGTACAAGGCCAGAATAACAAGAGGCACTGAGATGGCTTCAGTTGAACAAGGAAACCTCAGCCTTTCCTCTCATATCATTCTGCGCAACCTTCGATCTCGACATTTGCTTCTCTTCTTTTCTTGCAAGTCACTGTCTCTCTCTGTTAGGCTGCTTCGAACTGACAGACGACACATCAAATGAAAAACAGAAACACCAGGTTTTTTGAATACTTTTATGATGCTCTGAGGGCATTATGCAAATCATATGCTATGGCCTGTGCAGTCGTCGGATCTCCTCTCAAAAACAACCCTCCAGGACTCTGAAACAACGTGCTAGCCAGTGCTCTACAGCAGCAACATCAAAACAGAAAATATCCTTTCAAAAAATGTAGTGCAAACCCCAATGAGTCTTCTGGAGCAAGTAATACTGAATCTGTTCCAGCAGCTCATGGTGGTGACCTCACTAGGACACTTCATGTCGGCCTTTCCTTCACCACAGATCGGCATCTCTACCTCACTTAATCCTCTGCTCTGATTTTAATTGAATCAACGTCCGAGCACACTCTTGATCTTTTTTTCCTCTCTCTGAGGATCACTCTGCCTTCTCTCTGGACTCTCTTCAGTACCGGAGCCGGTAATGAGGTTTCACAGCCAGCTCAGGGAAGTACATTCAATTGCAGCCTATTCTCTCTAACGAATACAACAGCTCCAGGTATGGGGAGTGGAAGCACTTCACGCAGTCATGCATAAACACAGCGCGCACACATATCTGCAGGCAAACTGCCAGTTACTCATGCATACAAACAACACGTTGTAGCTACTACCAGTCTCACTCTGAACTCATGTCAGAAATCAGTCGTGTGAATGTTTCACTAGTTTGCAGAGATTGTGGAGAGCCGGAGGAAGAAGCAACAAAGTCTCCAATGTGAGGATGTGAAAGAATTTGTACGTTCAGGTGTTGGAATGTTGAAAAAATAAAAAGAAACTGGTTACTCGGGGAGAAAACTGGTGACCCAGCTCTCTGCTTGTCAAGCCTCCACTGCAGACCAGACGCGCTACAATAATGCGACCCTGCTGCCAACTAGTGCCATGCTGTAAACATGTGAGGCAAGCAAACCCTCCTGGCTAAACACTGTTTGCACACAGAGGAGAGCAGGAAATTCAATGCCATCTATAATTATTCCTCCCTGAGCACTGCTCAACTCTTTCTCAAGGATATAGTGTGTGCGTCTGTGTGCTTGTGTTTACAAGTGCATTAAAGACTATTGCTGCTCTTTAGACCCTCTGCAGCAGTCAACAAATTATAGAGTGGGAAGCCTTCCTGTGGGAATATATTAGAGCAGCTTTATAATGTAGTCTACGCAATAAGGTTAGCTGCTGCTGTCAGCGTGGACTCCCGACTGTATGAATGAATTTGAGAGAGGAGGTGGGTGATTAGCCTGACTGTGGCCTGTTTAAAGCAAAGCAGCGGGATCCAGCAGCCAGCCTGCTTTGACTTGCCCGTTAAATCGAGAGAAAATCTGACTGTAAACTGAAGAATGTAGCCACACGGCGCTTTAAATACCAATCCCCACGTGAATTATACTGTACGTTGTTGATTTTATTGATAATTATGGGTAGGCACTTTCCTTTCTGGCACTGCTTTTTGGCTGTCAACGCATTTAAACAAATATTAACTGCTACAAAATAGGAGGCATAATAAGCTGCGTTGTGGCTTGTTAGACAAACTGTGAACAAACTGAAAAGAACCGAAGAAAAAGAGCAACCTGAAAGACGTTCCTCCCGCTTTTTAATTAGTTAAAATTGAATAAATAGAACGGCTTTGCAAGCTTAGTGATTCTGCAAGCCCATAAAGAGTTACTGCAATTGTTAGCCCCCATTAGCATACTAATTGTATGAAGGAGCCATTGTTTCTTTAATTAAAAACACACTGGAAAGGGGATTTTTATTACATGATCGAACGGCGGGCTGAATGCATGCAGCTTAACTTCCTCAGATGTGAAAATTGCGAGCAAGCTCACAGAAAATAAACTCTTTTGATTTGTCAAACAGCCTCATTTTCAGTTTGACATATTTAATACAATATTATAAATAGAGGGTTTTTGTTTGTGTGAGTTCCTTCTTTGTGTGCGCACACACACACACACACACACAGCGCAGTTACGCAACAGCGGCTGATAATAGTGTGATACAAGAAACAAAGCCGAAGGCAAGGATTTGTAATCTCAGAGTCTCTGCGTATGTGTGTCTCGCAGCGATGGGGGGAGTGCAATACTCTAATCAGTTTTTCGGCTTACTTTATCAAGCTTATTTTTGCTACTCTTATTTTCCTCCCTTAAATGTAATCTCTTTAATATTTATTTTGAGACCTAAAACATTACTAACTGGAGCTTAGCATACCAGCTGGCTTTTTTTAATCCTGGGAAGCAGCAGAAATACCTCATGTTAAACACAGAGGACAACATCTTTAAAACACAAGCAGCTTTGATTGAAGCTACAAAAGCATCTTTAATATGACTTCAGAAGCACGCAAAAACATATTTGTCTCATTTCAGAAGTACTTAATTCCTGAAACTTTACAGAAAGTAAATAATCTACAGTCATTTGTACTGGAGTGTCTGGAAAGTGCAGCCCCTTGCCTCAAAACCTTTCAAATCTTGTGCATGCTCTTTTTTTTAAGATTAGGACTTTTTATGCTGTCATATAACATTATATACTTTATATGCATGCCATCGAATTTAATTTAAACAAACTATAGGTGGATACATTATGTTGCATTACATTTCATTCGTCTGAAAAGTGCTATATAAATAAAGTCTGATAGATTGATTAATTGATTACAATAGGCAGCAACTAGGTATTTTGATAAAACTATTCACAGGTTTACAAAACTCAATGCGTTCAGCTCAAATTCATGACAATCTGGCTTTATGTGCTACTGTTTTAACTCTTATGCTACTGAATAATACACAGACTACACAGGTATTTCACAGAAAAGAGGATGAGTAACAAGAAACATAGTTTAACTGCACTTTTATCAAGCACAGTAGCATTTATTCACATTAACAGGGGTGATATAACAGAGGCACAGAACATCCACTTCAGACTCAAAGCAGAAGTTGTACGAAGTTCAAATACCAACATCTGCCATACTATAGTGTGCAACAGAAGGACCTTGACCCAGCTGAGGTTTGCGTATTATCAACTATACAATCTTTATAGGGCATGTATCTATAATGGTTTGTGTGTCGGGGTTTGTTTTGACCTATTTCACCAACAATACAATATGCAAAACATTTGTTGTTTCCATGAAATATAGAGAGGAGAAGTGAAAGATATGCGGATAAACACTGAAGAAAGATGATTTGACAAATATATAAAGTGTGACACAGAGTACGACAAGATGCATGGCTCATTACTATCATAACTGTGAAGTCAAACAGCAACAGGTGTCTGACTGAGAGGAAACAGAGACTCCTGTTCTCCAAACTTTTTCTCTTGAGATAAATTGTACTTTTTTTCTTTCTTTCATACAAGCAAAGAAAGAGTAAAAGCTCCGGCCGAGCGGGATTTTACTGGTCAAGATTTATCCCAACGCTTCTGATTATGCCTACAGTCATGCTCTGCTGGTTGCCATGCCAACGCTTGTGGTAACCAGGGAGCTAGTTAGTCATCTGTGCTTTTTGTCCTGTTATCCTGTTTTTCTGCATGTGGAAGTGTAATCAGTAAACAAAACCATAAAGCGACATAATATCATAAAACCACAAAGGTCTCGTCCTCTAATTTGTCATGATCAGTTTAATGGAGTTACGTTTCATATCACACGGCGTTAAACAGATGTTTTTCTCAGACTTCCGTTTTGCTAAACCTTTTCTAACCTGATCAAGCGCAGTAATTTAGCACCAGTTTTCATAGTAGAGCCTCCACAAAGACGAGAGTGTTTGTATTTGTCAGGTAGATGCATGAGCACTTAGTTTTGTGGGATTTTCTTCCATCTTTGAAATCAAGTACAATCAAGGTTTTTTCCTGCATCGAATCTAGATCAGGTGATCTAACCATTTCAGCAAACTGATTTAAAGGATTCAACAGCCAAAAACACTGTTGGTCGAGTCAGAAAGATGATTTAGTAGTTGGACAACTCGGCATCACTTACTGCACTTTGTACACACAGCGTACAGAGGAAAGTTCACTGGCGCAAGTTTCCTCATTTTTTTCTCAAACCACGTGTGACTTCTTATCAGTGTTTGTTAAGAGACGAACAAGTTTCCTGAAAACAAAACTGGACCAGCAGCGCAGACTTCCTTGTTTTATTTACAGGCCTGATCGCTCATCAAAGCCTGAGTTGTATCAGTGTTTTAACTTATATATAACATTACATTTGGTCTTTTATTGATACACATATTGTATGAAGCTGTTTACTTTGACAACCTATGTATATCTTTTAGGATTTCATAAATGTCACAGTTGTGTTTGTTTGTTCTGTACGAGGCGGGGATGCAAAATTTTAGCTTTAATTTTAAGAGTAATTGAGTTTTATCACAAGACAAACAACTGGTGTATTTTTTTTTTGTCTGTTCAGGAAAATGCAAATCCTGTTTCTGCTGTGATCACTGAAACTCAGCAGTCACGTCTGAATTGTCACAGCAGTTTAATAATATGTCCTTATCTCTACAGAAATCATTTAACAGGTGCCTTCTTTCATTTGCTGACTACATTTAAATTCAAGTAACTGTGGCACAAAAGTCTTAATAACATTATAGAATGTTCTTAACTGTAATCACAGGTACTCTGGTTGCTATTTTCTCTGAGGGATTAACTTTCTAATAATTTCTGTAACTGATTTTAACTGTTCTGTTGTACCAAGTTTATTATCTGGAGGATTAAACAGCTAAACTGGCAAAAACTAAAAAAGAAAGGTTAACCAAAAGTCTTATCAGTTGTTGCAGCCTCTGAAGCCAAAAACAATTCGGTGACAAATTTGCAATACCATCTAAAATCTTAATATTTGTAATGGAGGAACATGTTAATGTTCTTGTCATGCAGTGTTTAGGTGCTTGTGTTTGCTACCTCACACATGGTGAGTTGGCTGCTGGCCTGAGATCAAGTCCCAGCAGACTTTTCTTTCCGGTGTCTCCTTGTTTCTGAATAAAGCGAGCAGCCTGCTCAGTGACCATAAAACACAGGTCCTCTTCCTGCTGGGCTCTATTAGGGCCATTAATCATTAAAGAGAGTCTATCTACTGTAAGAGAGATTGTAAGAGCAGACACCACAGACCTTTATCTGATGCACTTTCTGCTGCAGCCTGCTAACTTCCTGTGCCACAGGCGGATAATGGCTACATTACACTTCTAATAGCGTTGTTAAATTAAGGTTTCTTTGCTTCGCAGTAGCCTCAAACATTCTGTGGCAGTTTAATTGCACAAAGTGAAGAGAACCTCCACTTAGAGCTCCTCTGCAAAGAATAAGTTTTTGCTACAACCATTAGGAAACTCATTATTCGACACTGATAAGTTTTGTATTTAATCTCTTTTTTAAGGTTTAAGTTAACTCTGACCCTATGAGCAGCTTTTCCTCTGAATGACAAAAATCCCTTTTCTCCTTTTACCTGCTCCCACTACTATCATTCATGTGTCTCATTATTCAATTGCCCCATCATACCTCATATCTCTCTCCAAGCCCTTGTCCCTTTGTACTGTCATTCAAACAGACCTATCCTTTGATATGATGACATCCTCATCACAGCCAGAATCCACTCTGCTGCTCTTTTTTTTTTTGCCTCCCTCTCCTTCCTGTCACGAGCACGATCAGCTGTTTCCTGCTCTTCAGCTGCTGCTGTACCTGACAGCTCTCTGCTCTCCGTCCTCTCCCCTCATCATTCCCCGCAACCCGTTTACATACAGATAACCCTTTAATCCATCAGCTGCTTCTCCTCTCTCCAGAAACAGCCCGTGCTCCCTTTCATGCTGTCATCTCTCCTCTGAAAACGCGCCTCGGATAACTCACACACCCAGGGCTGCATTCCTCTCTCTTGATAGACGCCAGGTAGGTGCCTTTGATCACACATTCCTCCTATCGCTTCCTCCGTGTGATCAGAGCTGTCACAAGGAGTTGACGCAGGTTTTTACCTCGCATTGGCTGCCTCCCGCCCGCCTCGACTCTCCCTCCCCAAACCCCAAACTCTCTGTAAAAGGGAGAGCCTTCACACTTTAAAATGGCTGTTCAACACCCCCAGGGCCAAATGAATTAACATGCCAAATGTGAACCGTGGCATAATTGAGGAAAACTACAGCGCATTACCCACCGGCAACCCACACACTGATAGGACACAGTGTGTGGAAGCAGAGAGATCAAAGAGATCTTTATCAAACCTTAATGTGTGACATTACAGAGCAAAAAGATGTGGTGAAGATGCTGCAGGAGCTGATGGACACTATGACGCACTTCTGTGGTGGCTCACCCCTGAAAGGCTTTATTTTTTAAGATCACCAAAATGGCACTATTTATCAAAGCCAGAAACTGTAAAAGCAGGAAGGATCATTGGATTTTCAACTTTGTGACACTGCTTGAACTTATCTTTTGGTTTTGTCAGGAAAATCTAAGCTTAAATTCACCAAAATCACTGTATTCTACATGTCTGGTTTAAAAAATTTGCCAAAAACACTGTTTACATTAACCAGATTCAGAAAAATATTTTTTAAAAATCTGCGCTTTTCTGTGCAACCAAGAAGCCATTAGTGACTCATCTGTGACCAACAGTCATGTGATAAATATTCAGGGATCTTCTCGGCTGAACTGCAGGCTGAGTTTATACACAGCAGATAAGAGACAAGTATGGAAACTAATTAATTATTTAGACAGTAAAATGTTTATAGTATATAGAGCCAACATTTCAAGTTTTCCAGTGTGGCTAACACCTAGGAGCGCTTGGAAAAATGTTGTACAGTTAGATT
>OMNN01082608.1:0-18323 GCA_900302755.1 Chromis chromis | reverse complement strand
AAAATTTATATTGCACTAAAAAAGTAGCCCACAGTAAACAAAAATGTGACGGGAACAAAAACACCCAAAATTTACAGAAAGACAGTTTTTACTTTTGCTGTTCTCATTTCGATGCAACAAAACCTACATATCAACTTGTTACATCGACATTTCAAAGTTCTGGTCTGCTCCACAGATCGTAGAATTCCAGTGTTATTTCTAGCTGTCATTACTAATTTTATAGTTGTTGATTTTTTTCAGCAGAGAGCAGATTGATGGTGATATCATTTGGAGATTAATACACACAGTGAATAAGTTATGCCAATACATATCTATTGAGCAGGTGGTTGGCTTACCCTAGAATAAAGATGTGATATAACTTGTTAATTAAAGAATATTGGATGTATTTATTAGTTCTGGAAAGAGCCAGGATAGCCGTTTACAGTGTTTATGCTAAGCTAAGCTAACCAGCTGCTGAGCTTTATCTTTAGCATTTGGACATGATGAGTGATGGCAGTCTTGTCATCATATTCTTGGAAAGATAGAAAGCATTACTAAAAATGGCAAAAACCTTCAGATTTAGCATCTCAAACCATGTCAGTGGATCAACCTCTCTTAACCTTACTATCCAAAATTATTAATGACACACTGCTAATCCTGTTACAAGCTAAACACGTGTGACTTTCAGACGTTTACAACAATGAACATCTGATTACTTTCAGTGCTCTGACATTTGAGGTCACCACAAGTTCCTCACTGATGTTAACTGGTAAACACAAGCACATTGTATGATTCATGTTTGCATCCGAGGAAAATAATGCATGATTTAAACTCCGACAGCTCTGACAACATTCTGTGAAACTTCTATTATTGGGGCCTTAATTAATGGTTCACATTTAGCATCTAGATTTTACTGGACAGTTTCTATGTGAATCGTGCGTCTATACAGTGCTCTAGTCTTACGATTGTGTGACTTCCTGTTTTTCAGCCCTGTCTCTTTATCTTTGGAATCTTTAACATATCTGCAAACCACTCGTTCCAAATCTCGAGACACTGCAGAGACAAATATAACCGCACAGTCTGCCCTCATATCCAAGTTGCAAGACAACATTAGCTACAGGCTACACCTACTCCAAACAGTGGTCAAAAGTAGAGCCCTCCTCCACCATAGACATAGTTTAACACATCATGCTTACTATTGCACAGAAGTTACAGTATATCAGGGTGGGCTGAAAACTGTATGCAGGTGGGAGGCAGTGCACCACGCTCTGCCAGTTACTTTTATGAAACAAAGCAACTGCTATGCTTTTCCCATTCCCAGTAAAATCAACTTCACAGAGAATAATCAGCTTCTCAGAATAATAAGAAAACTTCACCCAAGAAGTCAACAAGTGTGGAATAATCTCTAATTGATCTGTTATTGAGAAAACAGTGTAAAAAAAAACAAAAACTGCAGCATCTTTATTTTTGTCTCAGCTGTTTTTCACATCTTTACAAAGCATCAATTAGTAGAAAGAGATGACGGTCTCAGTTAAATATCTGAGCTGCTTTCAGTGACACTTCCCTGCGTCTATAAGCATCTGTAACAGTTTAGGATTTAGGAAGACAACCACATCCTCACGCATCAGCTGAGGGAGGCTCCACTGTCCTCATCTCAACTGGGAAAACAAAACTCCCAATAAATACTTTCGGAGAGCTAAGTGAATATAAAACAGGCAAAGACAAGGTGACAAGAAAGCACAATGAACAAGCTGAAGTGACCAACTGAAAGACACATGTAACGTCTAGAGGAGAGCAAAGAGACGACAGGCGTTTGCAGCGTCCTGTATCCCACAACACAGCCAAAGTGCTGATGTTGTGCAGACGCCACGATAGCGATGACGAGGTCTGATGCTACAGGAGGACAGAGGAAACGCTGACACTTCTGGAGGCGAGCCTGAGGGACCGAGGTAGGAAATGAGAGAGGAGGAGAGGGAACGGAGAGAGAGGAGGAGGGAACAGCAAAGGTCAGAGACGAGCGGCGAGAGGAAGAAGCATGAAGGTGAATGTGACAAGGAAATCCACTTAGTTCCTTTCGGTCATCCACCAGCTATTTGGTGTTTTGCATTTATACAAATTTGCACATTCATGGACACACAAGTATTTGTGTGCTCACTGAAAATGCCTTCTGGGAGGGGGGAGAGGGAGGGAGGGAGGATGGGGGAGGCTGCTGAGGCTCCTCTTTTTGAAGCTGTGGGCCGAGACGTGAAATTGCTCTTGTATGCTTCAATCGATTCTCCTCTCATCCCCCTGTCAGCGTCTAGTCTGTCCGTCCCTCTCCAGCAGTTAAAGTCAATGCAAGAGATGAAACTAAGAATGAAATAACAGAATAAGATGCTAAACAGTCAAATAAAGACATATCTGAGGCAGTCATCATTGGCTGAGCACAAAAAAACCAATGTGATGTGAAACAGGGAGTGAAATTGAGTTGAGCTAGAAGTCAGAAAGTTATAGCTAAAGAAAGCAAATGTGGAGCTGATGAAGATATCAGCCGATGTTTGCCCACATGGAGATTAAAACCAACACGCTCCAGTTCATCGGCTAATAACATCACCCTGCTTCTCCACGTACAAGCTGTGTGAAAGCAAAGAAAACAAACAGCTACAGCATTTGACTCTTTTCTCCCGACAGTTGTAGAGAGGGGCCATATGGTGGTCAAGTACGCTTCATCAGATCTGCTTGTGAGGTTGTTGAATACCTTGAAACCGTCAATCTCATATTCATGTGCAGCTCTTTTTTATTATTTACACAGTTCTTGCTACCACTCTTGCTATTAATTACATGCATTATGTCAAAAATTGACTCATGAGGCACTGAAAACCAGTTTACCTGTTCAGCCAATAGGATAAATAATACAGTATTATTGCAAGGTTTGTGAAAAACACTTAAGAAACCATTCTAAAACACACATACAAAGATATAAAGGTACATCTTTAACAAAACCCATGTGGAAGCCATTGGATGTCACACTACAGGCAACATCTTCATTCTTTAATGTTTAAGAAAAAATACCAAAAATACTATAACTGAACAAGAAGCTGTGATGGAAATAAAGGCTTTGAATCTCTATTAAGCTTTCTTAGCTTAAATTAGCACTGGATTTTGTTTTGGCTTGTGTTTCTGTGCAGTCTGGTACATTTATTTGCAGAATCCAGTCTGACTGTCTATATTCTGTCTGCTCAGTCTCTGGGAAAACCAGCAACCAGCAGATACACACAAATCCAAAGGCCACATGTCGTCATGCTGCCGGTGAGAAGGGACCACACAGAGGGTTGATGATCCCACTGAAGTCAGGACCTCCTGTCCTTTCCCTCCTTCATCCCACCATTTGCTCTGCAGCAGTCCTGTCTGCTCACCACTCCCCCTCTCACTGTCCTTCACTTCTATCACAGAGTGTCTCATCGATGTGACTTCCTCCCCCGTGACTTCCTGCCCCCTGCTATGTGAAAACATGTAAAGCATCCCCATGTTGGTCTCCCCCTTGCTTCCTCCCTACATACTCGGCGGTGACCTCTGCCTTCCCCCCCGTCTGCCCCCACCCTCCTTCCTATGTCCCTCCACACCCACTGCCGTCCTCTTTCCGAGGTGGTCTCCCCAGCGCTGTGCAGCGATGCCCTGCAGTCAGGATTAGCTTGATTCGTAACCTTTCAGGTTGTCCTTTCCGAGCACAGTGCCTGGGACGCACGTGTGCATCTGCAATTAACGTTGGGAAGACAGGGAGATTGATTTAATGTATTTTCACATTTGCAGCTAGTTATTTATAAAGCAAAAATGCAAATCTTGTCTCAGCTTCTGCACTGTGCGAGAATAAAATAAAAGGGAGAAAGCCTTCAACAGATTTAATGCACCTCCTCTCTGCAAGTATCTTTTGGACAGGGTTTTGCTGTCGACAGATCAGGCTTTATCTTAAAATTAAGAGCGCACATTTACAAAGTAAAGGCTTAGCGGTAATTGAAAGGACAAACTGATGTAACACGTGTGAGGGAGAGTGAGGGAAGACGTCAGAGCAGAGAGCAGGAACGGCTGGGAGACAGCAGTTATATCCACAACGCTGCATTTTCTTTTCTCCTTCGGAAAAGAGCACTGCCCTGCAGTCACAGCTCACGTGACGCTGAGTGTGTGTGTACAAGAGAAAATGTGCGTGTGTGTGTGTGTGTGTGTGTATTGTGAATGTCTGAGTGCATGTCTGTGTGTGTGTGAGAGAGAGAGAGAGAGAGAGAGAGAGAGAGAGAGAGAGAGAGAGAGGGGCACACAGATAGAGATAGCTGGCAAGCTGAAATGCCCTCTGTGCTGGAATTTACCAGATGGTACTGGACAGAAACCAGGGGTATCTCACACACATACACATATTTTCTGGGCCTATTCACGAGTGAAAGTGAATGCAATCAAAGCAATTTATTAAATCTTGAAGCAAACACGCAATAGAAATATAACACATTTAAACGTGCTGCCCTTAAAGCTAATTTTCCCTTTTAGTTTGCAATGAAAACAGACACATGAAGCACTCTCATTAATAACAATACAACTAGCAGTTAGCCTGATAAAGCTGGGCAGGTTTGCAAGATTGCAAAATTTTAATGCAAAGACCAGGCACATTAGAGACAGCAGAAGAACGGACACATTACCATACAATCCAGTATAATTTAATGTAATCTCATGAAACAGTCCTGCAGTAAATGAAGCAGTGCAGCAATGAATGTTATCTGTGCGAAGCCTGCAATGTTCATCCTCTGTTTGCTGGATCATTGATATTCATTCAAGTCATTTGTGAGATTGTTTGTGGTGTTTCAGTATAAGATTTCACTGCAGTTGTGACCATTAGGTTGCTCACATTTTGCATTAAACTGCATCTCCTCGCATCGCAAACTACAGCCTCAGGAAGAGTTCATCCAACAGAGAATCCTCACTTACAGTTAGTAGTTGATCAGTGATCCGTAGAGATCTCCACCCACAGTTTGGCACGCATGTGAACCGCAGATTAATTACCAAGTTTAACCATCACAGAGTGCAATACTGTTTTACTGCCGTCATTACTCTACAGTAACTAGAATGGCACTTGGGGAGCACAGTTCTCCGCCCTATCTGACAATTTTAAACAGTGATTCAGAGCCACGCCTGGTACAGACAAACAAACAGAACTTCAAACATACCTGCACCTAGGTGAGAAATAAGCACTAAATCTCAATGCAGAGTTGAAGTAACAACACACAGTTGTGGTTTCATATAAAAAGGGCCTAACATTAACAGTGGAGACATTTTTTTATCTTGATTTTAAAAAAATGTTTATCTGGACCGCAACTCAAAGGCCGTTGTTTTGTGAATTCTCCATAGAAATTAGGCAAATTATTCTACATTCACATTTCCATAAACACATGCTAAACGAATTAATACAGTAATCAAAACAAACATATTAGCAGTGTATGACCCCACTAGGCCTTCCTTTTTAGTTTTTTTTTTTCCTTTTCATTGTAGTCTGGTTAGAGCTTTGAGCCACTGGTTATGCTTGTGTTGTGCACAACAGGAAAAAGGCCTCCTCATTGGGGAGACATTGGAGGCAACCGGTTACACAAACAACAACAGGAAGGAACAAGGGGAGGGGAGGACAATCAAGATCAAACATTGTTCCATTACAAGGCTGCATAAAGTATGGACACGGATTACATAATCAGCTAAAGGCTAATGTTTAGGAAGGAAGTTGTGCTGCTCGTTACGTGACCATGATGAAAATGTTTACATACGTGAAGTGTAATAGACAGATTTGCTTCGCACATCTCCACCTGAGGCGACAAATTCACTACTAGAAGCTTTCAGAGGTAGCTAACCCATTTGAGAGTGGAGCATAGTGGCTTTACAGATTATTTATTCAACACTGTGACCTTTAGATTAAAAATTAAACAGGATTATTGTACCTCTGAGTACAATGAGTACGTTAAACTGCGCTGTACTATGAACCGTTGCTGTGCTAAGATCAGCTGACGGAGGGGTCCATGCCAAGCTAAATGAAAGTCAGCTAAACTTAGCTAAAATGTGCCAGCTTTACTCACCCACAAGCATCCGAGCTTTCAAACCCGCTATCCTAGAATACTGATTTAAGTGCCAGTGAACACTGCTGTAACCGTATATTTAAGCCAAATGATCTCTGGCACAGAGAAGCCACTTCAGAGAAATGTGTAATTAAACTAAACTATAGGTTGATATCTGATGTCCTCTGTGTGAATCAAAGGTCTGTTGCTTCCCTTCAGATAAACCATTGTTCCTCATTCCAAGAAAGTGAGAAGAAAAATAGTTGGAAAGGCCTCAATCATTCTAGTCCAAGGTCCACTGCTTCATTACAGCTAGCTTGTTCAGATAAGAACGCACATACACACATGAAACACACACACACACACACACAACCCCTGCCGGGATGATTAGAGATATTCATAGTCAGAGTGCTCCATAGCATCCAACATGCAATGACAAATTTGTGCAAGACAGCATGAAGGCCAAATATACCCTCTCTCCATGCTCCCTGTTCACTCAAACACATACAAATCCCTCCTCTTTGAGCTCTATCTTTAACTCTTCTGTGACCTCAGCCTTCCTCACTGCCCATTTACCAGCACCATTGTGTGAATATCCTAAAATCTGAGAAGATGCAAAAGCAGCAGATGATGTTGTTATTTCATCTGACATCATGACAACCTAAACAAGCCAAAAGCATATCCTGCCAATTTTCTGTTACTGTTGCCATCACAGCTCTCAATTATACTGTTGAAACTTGTTCAAAATGAGCTTGACATTGTTTCAGCATTAGCATTCGCCATCCAGTGTACAATAAATACACAGGAGTTTGTTTTGGTATGTTTGGCGCAAGGACACCAAAAGTACAAAGAACTTGTAGCGAGAGATTTAAAGTGGTAAAAAGGCATGAAGGTGCAAAATGAGCAGGACTGCTGGTGCGACAGTTCACAAAGATGTGATACTGAAGTTCGCTCAGTTCATCGACCAAACATTTTCTGACTTCAGCTCCTCAGTTGTAATAATTTACTGGTTTTTGTTTGTTTTTATCACAAAAATATCACATAATGTTGCCTCTGGATCTAGAAATCATCATGAGGTTTTTTTATTTTCTGACATTTGAAAGATTTGACAATGAATTAACCACAAAAATAATTAGAAGTTGAACTGATTACAGAATCAATCACTATTAGCTATGATGCCATTAAGACAGTCAAAGCATGATATGGGTTTGTGCACAACAGCTTCTCAGTCTACTTACATTCTGAAAGCAAAAAAAGGGGAATTCTCTGATCGACAACCGCAGAACAGTAAAAGTCTGGGTTAAAAGCATGTGTGTGAAGACCTGAGACTAGCGGATCCCATTGAAAGATCCAGTCAATGAGACTTGACCTTTGGATGACTGCTCTTTGGCTCACGTCTGGCCTGTCTGGGACCCGAAGAGTCTCAACACTGACCCTCTAATTCCCTCAGTGTTGTCTGTCTGGCCCAGCACGTTCGAATATCATGACACATGTAAGCACTGATTTAGAAATGGCAGCCTGTCCCAAAATGTATCAGGAAGAGGGACAGTTGATTCATGCTAACTCGCTGCTCTGACGCACAGACTCGCTCACACACATACAGTCTGTGCTGGCAGAGCAAAGCTTTAATATAAATGTCCCCTCAGCTGGAAATTGTTTCCAGTGCAGCTGAAAGGCTCCTTTTATTGAGCTAGTCAAACACCACCCCCCATCCTCTATTCTTGCTGCACACATACACGCTTTTTCTATTCAACATTTTGACTTACAAGGAAACGCAGCGTACATTTTTGATTTGACTGCATTTGTTTTACATTTATTTAAATAATATGCTCAGCTTAGTGAACAGTTCACCATCACTCGAATGCCAATAGCAATAATACAAGAGAATGTGTGCGAGTTTGTCAGTGTAATTAATGCCTGGTGTAAAACTGGAGTCAATATGCACTGAGCAGCATTTCAAAGGGAAACATATTATCTGAAACAAATACAAAAGCGTCTAAGTAATTTCCAGTTTGCATGAATGATGCACATGACTTCACATGCTGTTTGGCAAAAAATGAGAACAGAATATTTGAAGAGGCTATCATACCACTTCACGCAACGCCTCAGCTGGTTGAGAAATTATATAAACTAAAGTTTGGTTTTCTTTTTGGAGAAACAAGACTTTCTAAGTAAAGTGCGGTATAATGAGCTCAAGTTAAGCTGCTCATCTTCCGTTTTACATGTTACTCTGTGACCCGTTCTCAAGTTTCTCTTCCTCCTTTCAGTTTCTCAATTCTGCCAGTTAAGATCATCTTATAAACTTCTTTTTTTTTAGTATTTGTTAGCAGCTCATCTTCTCCTTTTCTTATTTTTAATCGCAAAGCTGTTGTTTTTGCAATAACGTGTAACTTAGAGTCAGGACCGTATCTGCCTCAGAAGACACAAGTGTTAATGTCTTGGTATCCATTCTGGGTTTGTGGGGGGTTTAAATGACCTGCGGAGGAGTTTCGAATCTACAACTACACTTTAATTGGTGGGAATTTGCATTTGGTTCGTATTTCTCTGCCAGAATTGTATTTGTGCCATTGTGGAGCAGGCCTTCAGACAGCATCATGTTGGGAGAAAATATAAATGAACAGTTAAATCAATAACATTTGAAGAGATAAATAAAAAGTTGAAGAGCTACAGTATTTTGGCTGGCTAGTCGAGACTTAACGGAGGGATATAAGGGACCGGATGGTGCTGTGCCAAGAGCAGAGGCACATCATTACATGCAAAACAATGGCCTTTAGATGCAGCTCAGCTTGTGCTGGGATTGGGAGCAAAAGTGAACCGGCGTGGGTGTTACTCCACTGGCAACACCAACAGCAAACACGTCACACTTAACAGGAAGAACAGGTTGTGCTTCAGCTGGTTTCTTCATGCAAATCTGCACATGCATAAATTTGTCGACAAAATACACACACAGGCACTTGGAAAGTAGCTGCAGGCATACAGGACCCGGTTAGGATTACTTTATCGTGTTAGCGAGCGCTTGCATATTACTCACACTCACACCCACTCATTTATGTCATGCCCGGACACCAACATTTGGCATAAAAGCTGAAGACTGTCCTCCCTTTACTTCTATCCAGCACGTACCGCAGACACCGCTTCTGTTTTGCAATAGCTCAGGAATCAGTAACTAGCACTGGACACGAGGTACATTCTCCTACAAAACAAATATCAAGGACATACAACAAGTGCCCGTTCATTGTCAAGAGAGATCAGGACCGGAATCAGAAGTAAGACCAGAAGTTTCCTCTTGAACTGGGACCCCCCTAACAGTGAAGCAGTTCAACACATTCCTCAGCCTGTGCAAAGCCATACCTGCCAACACGGACCGCTGAAAAGAGGGGGATTTTCTAGCAGAATAAGTCCTTATCCCTCCACGCACACACTGACTTTTTCCCTTAGAAATCCTCTGGGTTACTCGCAGAACTATTCAGTCTTCTAGCCGGGCTGATCAGAAATGCAAACCGACAACAAAAGAGATGGGGTCTCACTTTCAAGCCCAGGGAGTGAGGAAATCTAATAGCGAGCTTCACACTGAAGATTTCATCTCGGTGGTTATTAAAGTTTTCTTTATGAAATCTGTATCTAGGTTGAATTATCGTGAGCATTACTGTGGAAAAAACAATCCAACTTTAACTTGATTATCCACTGCAAGCATCTAAATGAAGGCAACAGTCTGAGTGAGACACCTACGTACATCCAATAAGTTGTGTGTTTGTGGAGTTAATGTGCGGAAGTGCATGTGAAAGCCTGCAGACTACAGGGAAACATCACATCTGAAGAAAAACTGACTCACTATGTTGATGTTTATTGCTTTTGCTTTGAGGAACTTAAAACCAACCAGTACTGTTCTGGCGTAACATGGCAGCTGTAAAATGAAGGCTTTGAGTCTGTTTTGTGTCGTGTTGCGTTGTTAGCTTTGTGACACATTCACAAAACAGCAAACGAAACCAGGCTAAGCTGTATACAAACACAGCATACAGTAGTAGCATTGCTCTCTGCGATTATACACTGCAGGTTTTTGCACAGTGCAGGTTTAGAAAATCAAAACTCTAAGCTTTCTGAAAGTTTTTTTTTTTCTATTGGATCCTGAAAGTTTTATATTTTGAACATTTTTATAACAAGAACAATGTGTTTAATAATTTATGAATAACCCATCAGCTGGAACTGGAAAAAAGGGAATGCAGGAGTGCTGACAGGTATGTAAAACTCATTTTTCATAGAGAACACCACACAGAATGCACATGCACAGACACATGCACACAGACAAACATAAAGCAAAACACAGTTACATAAGCAATCAATGGATGAGAGGTTCTAAACAGGATTTCCTGTTGGTGTTGTAGACATGCATCAATACAACTGAATTACCTCTACACAGTCACATAGGACCCCTGGATATATACATTGACAAAAGCTTTGCTAATACCCGCAGCTGTGAATACAATAACAATCCGTCTTGCAGAGACAAAGCACGGCCTCGCTGATAATCAACAAACTCTCGCAGCTGTTTCCAATTCGTTTCCAATGATTTTCAGTCAAATGCAAAGCAGATATTTCAGTAGCCGTACTGCACAACCTGTCAGCGTTTCAACTCTGAGCCACCAACTTCCTGACACGCTTTAATTTAATCGAGCACAGCTCTTGCACCTTCAGAGATGCCTTCAGAGCGCTCCACGGCTCTCGAGGCCTACATGTGACAACGTCAGAGTCGATACATCAACTGCTGCACCGGGGCGGGATGATGCAATCCTGATCTGTGACTCAGACTGGCAACACATGGCATCGGTAAGACACACATAACCACCGACATGCTTCATCCAACTGGCATTGTCAGGACTCAGTGGCGTACTCTCTCTCTCTCCCTCTGAATGTGTCAATCAAAGCCCGTTAGCCGCCCGAGGCTGAAGAACGCCTGCAGACCTCTTTCTGTCTCCAGCTACTCCGTCATACATGCTGACCTAAGCTCGAGTCAGAGTCGGGACAGGGAGAGCTATTTTCAGCAGCAAGGATTCCCCAACCATTGTTCTTTCATCCGTGACCAACACGCTGCCGACCTCTGACCACGACCTTTGACCTCTTTGTGTGTGTCTGTGTGTGTGTGTGTGTGTGTGTGGGTGTGGCCCAAAGGGTCGATGTGTGAATGAACTATGAACTGCATTCAAACCCACACACAGTAGCTTTTAGCCATATGCAGTCACAGCAAACAAAAATCCTATAATTAACAAGATATTTAGCTTATAAATAGTCACAGTGGCAAAATTAAAACAGGAAATTAGAAAATATAATTACAGCTTAAGTCGTTTGTCAATGGAGTCGACTAACAGAACATTAACAGGCAATGATTTTAATAATTGTTAGTCATTTTCTAAACAAAAATGCTGAAAATTTGTTTTTATTTGTCTTTTACAATAGTAAACTAAATATATGAATGTTATGGATGCTTGTTGGCAAGACATTCAAAGGGTTCTAGGAATTTGCACTATTTAAAACTTTCTGACCTTTTACAGACTAAATGATGAATCAGTTAATCAAGAAAATAACTGTGAGATTGGTCAGTAATAAAAATAGTCAACCCACTGAACCAGGTCACAAGATTTACTGTAACAAATGAATTAAGGAAGCCAACTCACTGTCGGCCACTTACACTAACTTCATTATTTCCTTAAAATGTCAACAGCAGCATTTCCCAGCAAAAGCAATTCAGTTCAATTCAAACCTGATTATTATTACCATAATAAGGCCACAGCACCAGAAGATCTCATTGACTTTAAGAGCTCGTACTGCTGTTTGTGAGCATGAATGAATGATGAAGGTGTGAGAACTCAAATGCTGGTAATAAAGTGACTATAAGTGACATTTGTCATTAAAAACAGGACGTACCTTGCTTTTTACGTGTCATTTCATCCCATGTGGTCTCGATGAACAACTTCCTCCCTCCGACTTTACCCCAACTTCAAAATTCAGATCAACAGAAACCTGCTGATTATTACAAATGAACAATTTCCCCTGATATCTTAAGGGTTAAAGCGTTCTATCGTACCACCTGGTCTGTCTGAGTCAGGGCTGTGATTGCCACCTCCGACACAAATTATCATGTTCTCACCACGACATAAATGACGGGGCGTCTGAATACAACCCGCTGACTAAGTATGAGCGGGTCTTTGTGCCAATTCATTTCCTCATATCATCTCATATCAGGATGTGTTCATGTGATAGTAACCTTTTTCTGACCAGGAGAAGAAGCCACACAGTCATGTTAATTACAGGTTAGTAGTTTGTAGGAACAGGAATGAGGGTTGCTGGTTTCTGAAACAAACCTTGCATGTAGCTGCTTGGATTTAATTACCGTTTGTCACAATTTTGATCTCCATTCTTAATCCTGCCAACAAAGCTCTGACTGATTTCTAAAGAACAATTATTTTCATTACAATTAATGTTTTTCTCTATGAAAATGTCCATGAGAAGTTGTCAAAATGTCACTGGAAGGTCTTTAAATGACGTCTGTATAAAAAAAACTGTCTGAACTCGGGATGCTAATGACTGATTTTTATGTATATGAACCGATAACACAGTAGACGAGGGACATTCAGGTCAGAATAAACCCACTGGAGCCCCTTATTGTTTAATTAGATGGAGTTACAGGTGTGTTTGCTGACCGCCAGTAAGGGTCACATAAAACACCTTCCTGCTGTCTCTTGCTATCTGTGATCAGTTCTGTAGGTGAACTCAGCAGCATCAAGTTGTAATAAAGTGTCTGGTGGCTGTCTGGTTTAGCTAGCTAGCTGAGGCTGATGCTAATGCTGAGCTAGGTTTTCCAGCAGTGATTAGCTGTAGCTGCTAATGCCGCTAACGTTCAGGTACAGCAGGACTCTGATTGCAAACAAAGGTAATCAAGTGTATCGGCGACGACCTGCTCTGAGTATAAATACATTTTAGAAGTGGCAATAAATACTGACAGAGTTTGTAGACATCTGTTCGCTCACTACACTGAACAAGTTACCAGGTATTTCCTCATACCTGGTTATGTAGACCAGGTATGAGAATTATTTTGATATCAAACTGCTGTGAAGCGAATAATAACTTGACATGGTATTTACTGTAGAAGACTGCTGCTCGTTTTCTGTGTTTAATACTTCGAGTTAACGAGGAATTTTAAATTAAGTCATTATTTATGCTAATTAAATGATAATTTACTAACTTGGTGTTTACTCTATTTGTTCTTCAGATTCCTAATGTAATCGAAACAATTTTGCGGCTGATTTTAAGGGTCGGTGGTTTAAAATGGTTTTATTAGCATATGGAAAATCTTCAAGCCAATTTAATTCGTTTAACAAATAATTGATTGTTACTATGGCCAACTGTCAGTTAAGAGTTAAAAATCTGCATCCCTACCCCAGACTTTTCTGAATAACTGAAAAAATGACTTAAGCGATTTAGAGGTTGTTTTTAGTAATGGCTTTTCAACAAGTAGTGCCTAATGACATTAGCTCAAACTGCTAAACTCTTCTGATAACGTGGAACCATCACGTGGCTCCTACTGTCTGTGGAGCTGGATCTCCCTGTCTTGTCTCCGCAGGTGATGTTTGAAATTCACTCTCAGTCTTGTCTGCCGTGTATTCATTCAGAGGGGCTTATCTGAACCGAGGTGCTTTATTCTTCTGCTGTTCCTGAACGCGTCTCTTGTTGTTTCAGCACACATACCTGCAGCGCATCGTCTACATACTCATCCAGACGTCAGATCCAAGCGTCCCGCAGTTGCCATGGGGACCATTTCGACCCTGTCAGCACTTCTGCCCGGAGCGAGGTAATTTGCCCCCTTCCCATCCCTCACCGTCTTTCTACGCGTCCACCCCTCCTCCTTTCACTTCATTCGAAGATGGAAAAGAAAAAATCCCACCCTCCATTCTCGAGAGGCATGACTATTCCCTCTCCTATTCTCTCTCTCAGATTCATTCACCCACAGTGTTTGGCACCAGCAATCTCCTCTCCTCCCACTCTCACTCCCACTCCACACAGCCTTTATAAGTATGTGTGTGTACACTTGCTCCTTCCACAGGCTCAGAGAAGGGAGTTTGTGGGGGGGAACCGAAGGGAGTGCATCTGCTGCTGATTTCAGCCACACAGGAACAGTTAAATGCTGATAGCTGATATTTCCCCAAATTTCCTTAGGGACCGCAAGGAGCTAGTTTGATGTATAGATTGAGCTACGCCACAAAAGGAAGCAATTGTCCTGAAGATTAGAAAACCTGAAACGTCTTACTTACATGCAGACCTTTGTGTTTCTGCTGCAGGCATGCTAATAGCACGCAGCACTGGCATGAATAAAACCCCTTTAGAACAATGTTGGATAGTCAGCAGTTAAAAAAAGAACAGCCGGAGAAATGAAAAAGATATTATTGCTTTACCAATGAAGAAATGAATTTTCTGCCTGACACCGACGATAAATTATACAATAATAATGTGATACTTCCCCAACAGGGAAATCCTCAGAACACAAACCAGGCTTTGCTAAAAAAAAAAAAAAAAGTTCAGTGTTTTGCTTTAAGACATTTCAACTGCAGGCTTGAAACCTAAGTTCCACACCATTGTGCCACTTTTCTAATATACAAGAAAATAGGAAGAATATTAAAGTCGCCGCAACTTTAAACCACCTCAGATTAATCCCCTATAAAGCCACATACATCCACAAACACGGCGACACAACGCAAGACCTTCTATGAATGTTCTTCAGGATTCACGTGGATTTAACTTCCAGTCATAACAGGTCAGAAAATGAAAGATTTCGGCTCATGATTAAGCTCATAATCCACGGGAATTCCTTGCGATGTGTCAGCTCTGACTGGGCCGCATATACATAGAGGCCGGCTCACATTTAACTTCCTCGCAGCATTATCCCAACATCCTGGCAACATAATGGACCTGCTGTTCAGGGGATCAGCTCGACTTGGACAGGCAGGGCCACAGGCACAGCTGGGATAGCTGATCTCTACGTGGAGGGCACATTACGTGGTTTATCTCTTCTATACATAGACCTGGAGGTATTCTTAGTAGCACCGTGCGTAGCAGCAAATACGACAGACGTAAAGCTGCCAGACAGAGGGGGAAATAGTATGTCTAAGACTGGGGAAACCCAACGAAAAGCATTTTACACGCCTTTTAATTTGTGGAATTGCTTCCCCACGAGAGGCAGACATAAATCTTTATGATGAGGGCTCATAACACACGCCACAGCCAGCGAGCAAGTGTAAAACAAGCTAGCATGTCACATGAAGACAGTGATTGAAAGGGTTCGGTAGGATTGTAAAGTCACCTGATGATGACCACAGATGAGAGGTCACAGTTTATCCTCCCTTTAAAGTTCCACTACATCAGCAGGTACACGACTTACCGGTGGCTGTAACATTAATTATCGCACAATGAAAACCAGCAAAACCAGCACCAAGCCTTCGAAATTCCAGTCTCTTTAAAGCTCCTTCTATGACGCATATTGTCAAACATAAAGTATATAGTTGATATCAGTGAAGGGCAAGAGCTTTGATTTGATAAAAGCATGACTGAGAGGAATGTTCATGGCCAGTATGACTAGTATGAACTGGGAATCCCAACATAAATGAATCCAACACAAATCTAGTAGCTTAAGCTTATTTATTACCCAATATCAAAGTTAATCATTTGCAAACCATGTTACCGTGTTTTTTTGTCTAATTCTCCAGGATGCCATTGTCTTCCATTAATTAATAATTAATGCAAAAATCAATTAAAAGACTCTTTACACTTGCTTGGAGTGAAATCTATCTATTAGGTCTACTTAATCAGGATGTCACTGCCCTCTACTCATTTGGGTACAATGTAAAAAAAAAAAAAATCAATAAATAGACTGTTGACACTTTATGATCCTTTTTTTTTCTTCTACATTTCCAGTTTGCCATTGTCGTCCATGCAATTATGTATAATGTGGAAATCAATTGGTAGACTCCTGACACTTGTTTTGTGTCGAATTTATGTATTTTGTCTACTTTTTCCAGGATCCCATCGTCTTCCATTAATGAATAATTAATACGAAAATCAATCCTTAGACTCTTGACACTTGCTTTGAGTGAAATCTGTCTGTTTGTCAAAGTTTCAAGGATGTATTTCTCTTCCATTCATTTCAACATGAAAATCAATAAATATACGCTCAGTACATGTTTTGAGTTTAATCCATCCATGTTTTCTACATTTCCAGGATGCCAATGTCCTCCATTCATGACCAAACAATATAAAAATCAATTATAGACTGTAATTCATCACACTTATATCTCTATATTATTCAGTTACTAAAATATTGCTAAAGCTGACAAACTGTTGTGTCTGACCAACAGTTTGTCACCCAAATATATTCTATTAACAGTCATTTAAAGCTGACAAAAGCAGGAAATCCTCACACTGTGACAACTAACTTGATAAATGACTATGCAATTGTGGAAAATTGGCAGTTAATGGTCTCGATCAACTAATCTATGAAGTGTTTTCACTTCGATCAAAGTGTTGAAGTGTTGGACAATGAGGACATCATTTAAATGGATAGATTTAGATCATTTTGTTAAACTGAAGAGGTGCCAAGAGATTTTACTATTCAACATTTTGGTTAATGTTTATCTTAATCAACTAATCTATGAAGTGTTTCCGCTCAATCTACGTTGAGTTTTGTCAAATCTGCATCAAACTTTTAAAATCTTTCTTACCACACACTGATTTTCGCCTTAATGGATGACAGGACATAAAGTTTCAAGAGCCTTCTAATGGAGTTTCATACTAATGGATGTCAATGGCTGCCCAAACCTGTGCAGTATGTATTTTATTATGGTCAGCATGGTTGAGGAGATCAAACCTTGAAAACACACTGACAAGAACCCTATCAGCCAGCTTGTAGAGTTATTCTTCAGATGCATACCGAGGAATCCCACTAATGAAAGCAGGAACCTTGGAGAGATGCTGCTTTTTCTCTGTCCCTGAGGAAATGAGTGGCTGTGAATAGAGAAGTGTGGAAGAAGTGGCAGTAATGTGTCTCACCATGTCCGCTGGGGTACTGCTCGTCATGGTGAAGCTTTTTCACAAACACTCGCTCTCAGATATCCTTGTTTTTTTTTTTTCCTCGTCCTTGTAAAAAAAAAAAAGAAAAAAGAAAAAGGAAAGCTCCCTGGAGCCGTGAAAAGAAAACGCGTCCTTGTCCTCTTCTGGAGCAGAAACAATTTATTCCTGGTGACTCTCCTCAGTCAGGACGGAGCTGCTCCTTCTCTTATTGCACAATCATTATTCCCCTCACAAGTCGCTAATTTTTTTTTTTTTACAAGTTAACGTTAGCTGTCGACCCGAGGGCCTCCTTCGACCCTCCGAACATCAACAATATCCTGCTTTAGAAAAGGTGCTACGCCATGCGAGGAAAAAAAGCCCAACACTGCTGGCACATCCGGATCTGTTCTCTCTGTTTGCTGTGAAAGAGCCGAAATGTATCTGCGACGCTTTACCGTCCTCCGGTGAGCTCGAACACCGGTCGGTAGCGAGAAAAAACGACGGTGAAATGTGTCGCTGCTCTCCGTAGAAACGTGTGTGCTTGTTGTTGGTGTTACGGACGGAGCTGCTGCACCTTTACGAGCCGTTCAGCTGTCATCCTGAGTCCGTCTGCGTCGAGCTGCGAACACGGAAGCAGCCGCGACTTCCGCTCAGCGCTGTCATAATAAAAGCACCCATCTGAGCAGCTCTCAATCAACACTTTATGATGAAGGTACAAATTTTATTAAAACCATATTTTTATTTTGTCATAATGGATTATTAAATGTAGATTTAAGGGGTGTGTCGGGGGGGTCCTAATTTTACTGATTTTAAACTAAA
This sequence comes from Chromis chromis, assembly GCA_900302755.1. Classification (NCBI taxonomy): domain Eukaryota; kingdom Metazoa; phylum Chordata; class Actinopteri; family Pomacentridae; genus Chromis; species Chromis chromis. The sequence goes on along the minus strand of OMNN01082608.1, from coordinate 372 downwards.
TTTACAACCCTTTTTGCTAAAAGCTCAAATATTTTAAAGTATTAATGAAATCAGAATCTGAAATACTTTATTGATCCCAGAGGGGACATTGTGTATGTCACAGTTGCTCCCATTCAAGGTCAGAATATAAACAATACTAAATATATAGATAAACACAAGTACAAATATGAGCTAAAAATAAAAACATAAGTATAGCGTAGATGTACAAATGTGCTTGTCATAGAAATAAGGTGTCATAAACAGTTTAATAAATAGTGTGTTATTGCACATAGATACGTAATTATTGCACCAAGTTATTGCACTTTGAGTGTGATAAGATCAATAAAGAGACGTAACTCATGATCATTTCAGTGCATATTTTCAGGTCGCTAG
>OMNN01082595.1:0-12654 GCA_900302755.1 Chromis chromis | reverse complement strand
GACTTTGCTGCTTTATCAGTCTGTTAAAGTGACGCCACATCGGTCACTTGTCCTGTTCCTCACTGTTTATTTACTAAACTCTTAAATTCTCTCCATGTGTGACGATGATCTGACTTTACCAATATCCTGACAGCTGTGACGGAGCCCAGGACTCGACCTGAGGACAACCGCTATGTAGCTAGACCAGGGGTGCCCAATCCTGGTCCTCGAGGGCCACTATCCTGCATGCTCTAGATGTTTCCCTCTTCCACCTGATTCAAATGATTAGCTCATCATCAAGCTCTGCAGAAGCCTGATAACGATCCTGATCATTTGAATAGGCATCAGGTGTGTTGGAAGAGGGACACATCTAAAGCAGTGGTTCTCAACTGGTGGGTCGGGACCCAAAAGTGGGTCGCGAGGCATTTTTAGAGGGTCACAGAAGCATGCCCCCCCCTTTCAAAAAAGTAGTGGTATGAAGTCTTTTATTTTAAAGGACGTGTTTCTTCTGACACAGTTTGCTTTCAATAGCAGGATATTTAGTGGTGGTGACACCAGTAGTTGCCCACTATTAACCTCTAGATGTGGCTCTGCCAGCTATTGGAGACATTTATGCTAAAACGTGCCAAAAATAAACCAACATGTGCTCAGAATCTGTCAGAATGGGACAAAATATGACCAGAACTTGGCTAAAGTGTCCAAATATACCAAAATGAGCAAAAAATAAGCAAAATGTTCCCAAGCTGCATCAAAATGTGTTGAGACTACACCCAGATAAACCTTAGTTTGTTAACAGGAACAGCAAACTTCAAAAATTTGGGTCGCGACCATTATTAATAGAGACTTAGTGGGTCCTGAGGCTGGACCAGTTGAGAACCACTGGTCTAAAACACGCAGGATAGTGGCCCTCGAGGACCAGGATTGGGCACCCCTGAACTAGAGATAAGTCTACAGTGTCACATCATCTGATCCGTCCTGTCTGCATGTCAGGGATCATTTATAATTAGAAGTAATTAATGATGTTACTGCTCTTTGGAGACGCTGCCGAAGAGGATCAGGGCCACTCATGAGAAAAAAATATGATAGGAAGTAGATTTTTTTTTCATCATGCACTTCCAAGTCGAAATGTCTCCTCTGGTCCAGATTCGGTTGTCAAAACATAAACGATGCCTCTTTCCCATCGTTTTAAGGTAGACTATGTGCTACAGGCTCAGTTTTATCCTTAACCTTACAACGATGGGAAAGAGGCATCGTTTATGTTTTGACAACGTATCGGAAGTCCGAATCTGGAGCAGAGGATTTCCACTTTATTCTCGAAGTGCGTGATGAAGAAAAAATCTACTTCCTATCGTATTTTTTTCTCATGAGTGGCCCTGATCCTCTTCCTTAAGACGCCCACATGGATCCTGCTGCTGTGTGATGCTGCGGGTATTTAATAAACTCAGAGGAAGTAGTTCTAAACAGCTGGAAGTGATGAACTAAACCTCAGCTCCTGTTAGTCAAAACCCCTATTAAGTCCCATGAATCTGACCTGTTAGACTCAGGAGAGTTTTATTTTTCACTTCTTTAAAGAGGTGAACTCGCAGACCAAAGTGGACGTGAAAGGCTCATGAACTATAGTTTCCTCTCTATAATGTTTTTGGAGCTGAAATGCAATAAAACCCGTCTTTAAATCTCTTCAAGCACGTCGTTGTCTTGTGCAGATGCTTTCAGATTAAGAGAAAGCAGTGCAGGTCTTGAAAGGAGCCTTTTGTTTTGCAGAAACGTCCGATCTGCGGGACATAAATCGGCGGCGAGAGCCTGCTCAGTGGAGATTTATGGACTTGATTTGCAGTCGTGAGGCTCCTGCAGGAATAAATAGTTCAGGAAGCTTCTCTCTCCAGGAAGTGATTTGCTGCAGTTCCACTTCGGAGAATGAAATGCGTCAATATTTGTTTTGTTTTTTTTAGCGGCTGTAACTTGTTTGTATGCATAAATGCACAACTGCAACTGAGCCCTCAAGTCATGCAACACACCCGCCACCTAAAACAACAACCTGTGTGCAAACAGTTGAGTTCATCTTCTTGCAGATTGAGTAGCTGAGGCCCCACTCAGGTGTGATCATTTCACAGCAGCTTGAAATAAAGGCGAACACCAGCGACGGCAAACATAAGCGAGCCTCTTCTCTCCCCGCAGGATGTTTGATTCTTTATTACGAGGCTTCTCTAGTAGTATAGACGTGTTTACAGTCGGGTAGTTTTTCAAAACAGTCTCGCAAAAACCACCAGCAGTGATTTATTGTCTGGGAAGCTTAAACCTTTATTCATATAGCGCTCTAAACAAATGGATTAGCTGACATGTTTTAACTCCAATCCCTCATCCTGCTACGAGAAATACTCACTTAAGCACTGGATTAATCCGCCGCTGAAAATAGTCCCCAGTAGATGCACTTGTTCCTCCCATTTGTGCCACTTCTACCCAGGAAATAGATTACAGATTCACATCTTTAGCAGAAAATATTATGTCAACTGTTACTTTTCATGGCATGTCTTGGCACTAACATAAATCTCCAGGCTTGTCCCTTTAAACAAATCTAAAATGAACGTTTGAGGAGATAATTTAGAGGTAGAAACAGCATTTATTGAAGTAATACGAGTTTTAAGGGATGAACTTTTCGGACTGTGATGATTAGAAGTGACTTCAAAGAGCAAATGAAGGTAGGAACCAGGACAGAACTGCACTGGTGGTGGTTGAGAAGAGTTAACGGATGGATGAGGTGGAGACGGATTGGCTCAAAGATCATTGGACAAGCGCGGTGATGTTGGAAAAGTGCTTTTTAGGGGTGTGTTCTCCAGGTCAGGTTGACAGGTTGGGTTAGGGTTAGGGTTCTCATTGGTTTGGCAGTTGTTGATGCTACTTTCATGAATAAAAAAGGTCAACATCAACAACCTTCCAGGATTAATCCGACCAACTACCTGAGAAAACCCCAATGTCTAAGAGAAACTGCTGGGTCTAGAGTCGACTTCAAACTGTCTGAGACCATGTCGGACAGATAAGACTTGCAAAACTACCCGAAACAAGCACACAACAAAAAAGACAAGCAACTGCAAAGACACTAAAAAAGACCAGAAAGAGATGCAAATGGACCCCAGAGAGACGGAACCAAACACAAAGAGTCCATGGTTGATGATCCAGAAGGATGAAGTGGGGATTGGCTCAAAGATCATTGGATGGTGATGTTGGAATTGTATATAAAGTGCTTTTTAGGGCTGTGTTCTCCAGGTCAGGTTGACTGGTTGGATGGAATTACCGTAAAATTACCGTAATGACACTATATTGGCTGTAGGTCAACATCAACAACCTTCCAGGATTAATCTGACCAACTACCTGCGAACACCCCAATGTCTAATAGAAACTGCTGGGTCTAGAGTCGACTTCAAACTGTCTGAGACCATGTCGGACGGATGAAACGGCAGCAAAGACACACAAAACTACCAGAAACAAGCACCAAGAGACACAAAAACAGCGACAAAAAAGACAAGCAAGAGATGCAAATGGACCCCAGAGAGACGGAACCGATCACGTCCACGTTCTGTCTCTGAAACTAAACACCAACACCAAAGATGGAGGAAAAACTGAAGCTGTGATGCCACGAAGTCGCCAAGGCCTCGACAACAAAGAGATAAAGAGTATTAATGTTGTTAAAAACCACCTAGATCATGGCAGTCTAAAGTTTCCAGTGATTAAACTTGGAGCCATTCTGCATCTAGTAGTCTTTGCTACTAGAAAATAGCAAATTAAAGTTTAAAAAGAGATGAAAATAAACACAAATGAATGCAAAATGGTCACAAAGACACAAAGAAAGACCAAAAAGAGATTCAATCTGACTAATGGAGATGGAACACAAACATAAACAATGCAAATGGAGACCAACAACTACAAAGACACGCAACATTACTCAAAAAGACTAAAACCAAGATTCAAGGCTCTTATTGTGAAAAGCTGTCCCCTTCCCCCCCAACTGGATTCCACTTAGTGCTCCGTCTCTGGTAATCAAATGACAATCAATAATTAGCCAACTGGTGTGAGTCAGTTTAACAGCTTTTAATTGGGAGCAACCAGGAAGTATTAGCTCCTGTTAGCCCCGCGGGTGCTGAGATTGATGGGTGTAGAACGTAAAGGGGGGCAGCCACAGTCGGGAAACAGGACCGCAGCTTTGTGTAGCTTATTGTTGACTGAATACCAGTTTACAACCTATACATTAATGGATTTGTACTGGAAGGTTGTTGATGTAGAGCCATTCTCCTTATTAAAGTAGCACCAGTGATCCTCCAACCAATGAGAATATGGTCGATTAAGATCATATCGACCAACAACTGTAGTCTCAAAGTCATGGAAATGAAGGTTTTCACTTGGTTGAACTCGGTTGATTGAAACTTTAACACCACTTCCATCTACTTGTACTACTTTCCATCTATCCAACATTACTGCAGGGTCTTGTCTTGCAGTTTGACTTGAGTGGATTCTGCAGTTAAAGAGAGGTTGTTGTTCTTCAGTTTGCAGGTTTCAGGCTCTTTTCATTTGCTCCTCTTGAAGTTTAATCCTCTTATTTCGTGTTGGGACAGATGATTCATCAGCAACGTCATCTTTGGTCTTCCAGGTTTCCATCTGAGTCCATGTTCTGTCTCTGAAGCTAGACTCTGACACCAGAGATGGAGGAGTTTCCAATGAGTCCTGTAGCTCTTAATTATATTTGCTGGAATCATTGAAACACATGAGTCTTTTTAATTTATTATACATCTTCTGGGAATATGACAAAATCTGCTGTGTCCAAAAGTATACATACAACAATGCTAATATTTGATGATACTGCCACCTCCATGCTTGATGGTAGGTGGGGCTAAAGGCCTCACCTTCTCTCCTCCAAACATGTTTCTGCTCATTGAGGTTTCCATCTGAGTCCATGTTCTGTCTCTGAAACTAAACATCCTTTGGCCATTTTCACCTCAGTTGGGCGTTTTTGGTCACCGTCCACAAGTTTCTAGTCGTATCTTTGATCCTCCTCTTAACAGAATTGGTCCAGTTCACATGTTTTTGATGGGTTTAAGTCAGGACTTTGGAGAGGCCAGTCTAAAACCTTCACTCTAGCCTGATTGAACCATTTCTGATGTGTGTTTTTTGGGTCATTGTCTTGTTGAAACACCCAACTGCGTCCAAGATCAAGCTTCTGGTGATGATTTTAGGTTTAATCCTCCTCCTTCATTATTCTTTGTGTAAAGCACCAAAACAGCCCCAGAGCATGATACTGCCACCTCCATGCTTGAGGGTAGGTTTGGTGTTCTTGGGACTAAAGGCCTCACCGTCTCTCCTCCAAACATGTTTCTGCTCATTGTGGTTTCCATCTGAGTCCATGTTCAGACCTGTTTCTTCAGGTTCTTGATGGGGTTTAAGTCAAGACTTTGGGGGGAACCAGTCTAAAACCTTCATTCTAGCCTGATTTAACCATTTCTGATTTGTGTTTTTTGGGTCTTTGTCTTGTTGAAACACCCAACTGCATCCAAGGTCCAATCTTCTGGCTGATGGTTTCAGGTTTTCCTGAAGAATGTGGAGGCAATCCTCGTTCTTCATTGTCCAATTTACTTTATGTAAAGCACCAAAACAGCCCCAGAGCATGATACTGCCACCTCCATGCTTGACGGTAGGTTTGGTGTTTTTGGGGCTAAAGGCCTCACCTTCTCTCCTCCAAACATATTTCTACTCATTGAGGTTTCCATCTGAGTCCATGTTCCGTCTCTGAAACTAAACTCTGACACCATTTTCTCCTCAATTTGGAGGGAGGGGAAACATCTAAAACATGCTGAATTGTGGCCCTGGAGGACCGCAGTTTGCGACCCATGCCCGAGACCTTGGCATGGGCGATCGGTGGTTCAAATCCCGGTCAGGGTGCAGGTATCCAGTGAGGACCCTTAGGCAAGGTCCTTAATGCTACCCCACCTACCTACCTACCTACCTACCTACCTACCTACCTACCTACCTACCTACCTACCTATGTACGTCGCTTTGGATAAAAGCGTCTGAATTTTAGAATTGTAGCATGATGCTGCCACCTCCATGCTTGAGTTTAGGTTTGATGTTCTTGGGGTTAAAGGCCTCACCTTCTCTCCTGCAAACATGTTTCTGCTCATTGTGGTTTCCATTTGAGTCCATGTTAAGACTTGTTTCTTCAGGTTCTTGATGGGTTTAAGTCAAGACTTTGGGGGGGACCAGTCTAAAACCTTCATTCTAGCCTGATTTAACCATTTCTGATGTGTGTTTTTTGGGTCTTTGTCTTGTTGAAACACCCAACTGCATCCGAGATCAACCTTCTGGCTGATGAATTTAGGTTTAATCCTCCTTCTTCATTATTCTATTTACTGTAAAGCACCAAAACAGTCCCAGAGCATGATACTGCCACCTCCATGCTTGAGGGTAGGTTTGGTGTTCCTGGGGTTAAAGGCCTCACCTTCTCTCCTCCAAACATATTTCTGCTCATTGTGGTTTCCATCTGAGTCCATGTTCCGCCTCTGAAGCTAAACTCTGACACCAAAGATGGAGGAAAACCTGAAGCCGTGATGCTTTTTAAAGTGAATATGAAGTGAGGCCTCGACACCAAACAGAGAAGTGTGCTCCATTATAATAATGAACCAACACATCACCATACGTTCTTGAGAGCTTCTGTACATGTGAACCTGTTTGTTTCATTTCCATCATCATCCTGCATGTGTTTTATTTCTGTCCCGCATTCTTCTGTTTAATTAACCGTCAAGACACAGACATTAAAAGACTGGGAGAGACACAAGAGGTTGACAGGAAGAGATTTAAGCAACAACAAACAAAATAATGAATGGATTAAATTAGTAATTAGCAGAAACAGCCTCTTCTGTCTCTCTCACTCTCTTATTATTTATCTCTATCTGTTCGCAGGGGACATCACTCAGAAGGGTTATGAGAAGAAGAGGTCCAAGCTGATCAGGGCATATGTTCCCCATGCTGGAGGTAATTTAGCGACCTCTGACCCCCCGACACACACCAGCTCAGCTCACAGCATCGATCCGCTATCATGACAAACAGAGAATGTAGGTTAGGAGTCCCTGGAGCTCAGCTTGGGCCTGCTCCTCCACAGTCGCTGTGGTCGTCTGGTGGTTTATCTGAGGGATGTTCTGTCAGACAGCACAGATACCTGCATTCTTATGATTTCATTATTTTATGTTGTGAACTCAGAAAAATATGATTTTTCTGCAAATCATCTCCATGTTTGTGTTCTCCCTTCTTGGCACCGGATCTACTGCTTTTGTCAAACGTGTCTGTGCATATGTGTGTGTGTGTGTGTGTGTGTGTGTCTGTGTATATATTTGTGTGTGTGTGCGTCCGTCCGCCTGCTCGCCTGCTGCCTCTGTAGGTATGGAAGGTCCGATGTCCCACCGGGCTCCACTCGGACCTCCGTCTGCCGCCAGGTTCCACCGACGGAGAACCTCAGGCACCAGAGATGAGCGCTACCGATCAGGTACCAGAAGTACACACAAGTTAAACCACTGCCTATAATAATACTACTACTGCTACTACCACTACTACTAGTTTTTTGGTAAAATTGCCCCTTTATTCTCAGAGAATATTTGAGTTTTTGTTCTGTATATTTACTACTTTAATTTCAAACAATAACAATTTATTTTGGGAATTTACCATATTAATGTTTTTTTTTCTTCTCATAATTTTACCACCTTAACCTCTGAGAATAACCACGTTTTTGTCTTATGAAGTCTCTACTTTTTCTTTTACTTGTACATTTATTAAATTAATACATTTGTTAACATTAATCTCTGAGAGTAACCCTGTTTTTTTCTTATAAAATTACTACTTTATTCTCAGAGAATATCTGAGTTTATGTCCCATAAATTTATGATTTTATTTATTCAAAATGTATCACTTTAATTTCAGTGAATGTCCTTATTTTATTTTATTTTATTAGCTTTGTTGTAAATTTACCACCATAATCTCAGATAATATTTCATTTTATTTCTGGTAAATCTGCCATCCTAACCTCTGATACCGTGTTTCCACCGACCGGTTCTAGTTCTAGTTCGGAGCTAGTTCCTAACTAAGAACCGGTTCCATGTGTTTCCACCGCCGAAGAACCGGCTCCTGGTTCTAAAAACTGGTTCTTAGAAAGAACCAACTCCTTATTGGGCCAGAGCAAAGAACCGAGTGCTTCACAGCTGGGGGAGGGGCTATCGTCTGCGGCTATCAGCTGTGCAGAGGGACACAGAAGCTCCGTTGACCAGCGATCAGCGGTGGAAAAGAACACATAAGTGATAATATGTGTCCTTTTTCTCCAGGACGTCTCTGGTCTGATCAGATGTATTGGAATGAATCCCGGGACACACAGAAATTTTGCACACACACACTGTTGCGCTGAAATCCGGTACAGTTGTGTCGCGGATATGCAGAAGTGCCAGCGGTAGGCAACAGATGACCTCCGCGGACCTTATAAACATCTTTATAAAGATAAACATAGATATTATCATCAACTTATTGTGTTTGTTTAACCGCTATGTAATCGATACAAGCTTAGACGGCTTCTGGTGACGTAACGGTGTGGCTCCAACTTGGCTCCTGGCCAGTGGAAACGCAAACCGGTTCTTAGGAGGAACGGAGTTTGAACCAACTAAGCTCCGAACTAGAACTATCCCAGAACGAGCACTAGAACCAGGTCGGTGGAAACACGGTATGAGAGTATCTGCAGTTTTTCACCCTAATAGCACCGTGATATGTTGTTATTAATTCTCAAGAAAAAAGAATAGAATTCGAGTCTGGAGCATTGGAGTGCAGCTAAACGCCCTCTTAGATCAGTCATTCAGGAGTTAGCTTTCATTTCCAGCTACAGTTTGTTGTTGTGCTTCAACAAACACATATTTATCTCTTTCCACTGGGTTTGAAACACACACGTTCAGTTTCCTCTAACTCTAACGAGGCTCTAACTCCGTGTGAATAAACCTTTTCCTCAGACGTCCACACTGAGGCGGTTCAGGCTGTGTTGGCGCGACACGTGGAGAGGAAGGTCGCCGTACCGATGCCATCAAAGCGGCGATCACTGGTGGTGCAGACCTCCATGGACGCCTACACTCCTCCAGGTGACGACACACACACACACACACACACACACACACACACACACACACACACACACACACACACACAAAAACACACCCTTCAGGAGTTGTATTAATAGATCTGCTGAGGCGAATTCATTCAAACTCTGAGTATCTCCGTTAAAAGCAGCTAAAAGTTTCATCTTCTACCTGTGACTCTGAAATAACTGTACGAAAACATCTGTAAACAGACACAAACACACAAACTGCTGCTTCTATCTGAGCCGAAGCCTGAAGTCTGACCCTGGAGAGTCGCCCAGACAGGATTAAGTCTTTAATGCCGCCTCTCGTCTTTCTCAGACACCAAAAAACTGCAGAGACGCACATTTTCTGTGGCGTGAAAAAACCCAGCGACGGATTTACAGTCAAACCAGAAAAATAGTTTAGAAAGAGGAAAAGCAGCGACTGGCAGCTCCGTCAGGGTTTCTGGGCAGACTGGAACGACCTTTAGCTCACATGTGAGCTCGTCAGGTGGAGTTTAATCAGAGCTGATGCATAATTTTGATGTTGATTGAATTTTAATGAAGGAAATGTAATAACTTTGTTCTCCGCTAATTCGCTTTTTAACCTTTGAGGGATTCTTAAACGAAGCCGACGTCTAACAAAGGCCTGAGGCTGGTTGGAGGACAGTTTTCTGACATAGCATCAGAGAATATCAAACGTTTGTCTCATATACGATTTAGTTTCCTGTAAATTTACCACTTTAATCTCAGAATATATCCTTTTTTTCTTTCACCAATTTAATCTTAATCTCGTTTCTTTCCAACCTTTTTTCAACCTTAATCCCAAAGAATGAGTTTTTTTTATTGTAAATTTACCGCTTTAATATTACAGAATATTTGAGTTTTTTCTCGTAAATCAGTATTTTTTTTCTTCGCAATTTCCCACTTTAATCTGAGAGATTATCCTTGTTTTTTTTTTCCATAATTTTTAAAATCTTTTTTCTTGAATATTCATCACCCTAATCTCAGTTTTTGTACGATAAATGTATTGTTTTGTTTCTTGTAAAATGACCACTTTAATTTCAGAGAATAGACTTGTTTTTCTTTTAAATTAATACCACAGAAAGTTTTTGTCTTGTAAATTCACCAGCCTAATCCCAGAGATTATCCTTTTTTTTTCTCTTAAATTTGTATTTTTCTAGTAAATTTACCACCGTAAACTGAGAGAAATTTGTATATTTATTTTTGTAGATTTACCATTTTAATCTCAGACAATATTAGATGTTCTTTCTTGTATATTTATCACCCTAATCTCAGCGACTATCCATATTTCTGTCCTATAAATTTATGATTTAGTTTCCTGTAAAATGACCACTTTAATCTCAGAGAATATCTGAGTTTTTTCTCTTAATTTGTTTGTTTTTCTAATAAATTTACCACCTTAAACTGATAAAATATTTGATTTTATTTCTCTTAAATCTGCCACTTACATCCCAGAGAATATTTTTTGCTTTTTTTTTCGTGTAAATTTACCACCTTAGGTTGAAAGAATATTTTATTTTATTCCTCATAAATTTACCACCCTAATTTCAGAGAATATCCAAATTTTTGTCTTACAACTTTATGATTTTGTTTCTTGTAAATTTACCGCTGTAATGTCAGAGAATATCCATTTTTCTCTTAAATGTGTTTATTTTTTTCTTGCAAAATGTACAGCTTTAATCTTAGACAATATTTGATTTTCTTCTTGAATATTTACCGCCCTAATCTCAGCGAATATCCAAGTTTTTGTCCTTTTAAATAAATGTAAAAGTACCACTTTAATCTCAGAGAATAGACTTGTTTTTGACCCTTAAAAATGTATGTTTTTTTGTTTTTCTTGTAAATTTCCCGGCCTAATCTCAGCAAATATACAAATTTTGGTCCTATAAATTTACCACCTTATACTGAGAGAATATTTCATTTTAGTTTTATAAATGTACCACCCTAATATCAGACAATATCTAAGTTTTTCTCTGATAAATGTATGGTTTTCTTCTTGTAAAATGACCACTTTAATCTCAGAGAATATGCTTGTTTTTTCTCGTAAATTTGTTAATTCTTTCTAGTAAATTTACCACTTTAATCTTAGACAATATTTAAGTTTTTTACCGATACATTTTGAGAGAATATTAGATTTTATTTCTCATAAATGTACCACCCTAATCTCAGAGAACATCCACGTTTTTGTCTCGTATATTTTCTACTTTAATCTCAGAGAATATCCTAATTATTGTCCCAAATTTAAACCCTCAAACTTCTGAGCTGTTCCTCTGAATATTCCCCCTCTCCTTCGGCCGACGTCCTGACTGCACTGTTCTGGTATTTAAACTCCAGATTTCTCCTCACATCGATGTTTCTTTGTCTGATCTTCACTCATCTAAAAGCATAAATTCTCTCTGTGAAGTACAGCCTGAAGCCAGCTTTAAGTGATTTGCTTCTTGTTTCTTCATAAACTGTCTAATTATTGACAGTTTGAGCTGCAGAACTTGTTGCTTCAGTCAGAAAACAGCTTCCTTTGAACCGTTGTGTTACTGACATGAGACGGTTCTATTAAGTCAGATCTGTTTTATTATCACCAGACTCAGCTGAGGGGTTTTTAAGCTCCACTAAATGGCCAAACGCATGTGGAAACTCCTAAACATCAGCTGTGATTCTTGTGAAACGAACACAAAACTACTTCCAATTAACTCCTGATGCTTCCACCTGTAGCTTCCTATTAACTTCCTGTTCACCTGGAGCTAATCTACCTGCTTTAAGACGATCAAGTAGCATCGTCGGGTTAAAACTCCAAACCTGAACAGGCCTCAGTTCCATTACAAAGAGCCACCTGTAGCTCTGAGCGTTTAGTTTATGTGAGAATAAATAAACATGTCTGCGATCGATCAATAACAGATGAATACCAGATGATCAATTATGAATAAATGATAACCTAAGACCTCATGATTGATTTTACTCTCACAGAGTTTGAATGAATGGCTGCCTCATGAAGCAAACTGTTGCAGAAATAGAACAACAGACCGTATTTACATATTACATATGATATGCTAAGCTAACTAGCTCAGACCTCATGTCGATCACTTGTTCCTTTAATGCTGTACAAAGGTTAAATTGACAGTTAGCTTAGCATAAAGTCTAGAAATAGCTAATAAGAAAACCAACCTAGCAGCAGCATTGTTTAATCTATTAGCAGGAAACCAGTGGAGACTTTATGCTGAGATGCTAAGCTAATTAGCTCATATCTCATGTTGAACCCTCAGCAAGAAAGCAAACAAGCGTTGAAATGTTCCTCTAATGTTGTACGAAGGTTACATAGACAGCTAGCTTAGCATAAAGCTTGGAAACGTCTAATAAGAAAACCAACCTAGCATTCGCAGCAGCATTGTTTAATCTATTAGCTAGCTTAGCATAAACGGCTAATAAGAAAACCAACCTAGCAGCAGCGTTGTTTAATCTATTAGCAAGAAACCAGTGGAGACTTTATGCTAAGATACTAAGCTAACTAGCTCCGCCCTCATGTCAAAGCCTCA
>OMNN01082586.1:0-12583 GCA_900302755.1 Chromis chromis | reverse complement strand
TCCATCCTCCCCTCCTCCCTCATCATGTGGACTTTGTGGCTCTTGCAAACTGGAGGCCTTTTTACACTGTCTCAGTGGTATTTTGGGGGGGAGATAGTTTCTTTCAAAACGTAAATGAGAGTGCAGTTTGTGCAGAGAATAATTGGAGCCGACCTGCCCTCCATCCAGGACCTGTACCTGTCCAGGGTCAGGAAGCGGGCAGGTGACATCTCTGCAGACCCCTCACACCCCGCACACAAACTTTTTAAACTCCTTCCGTCCGGTACTGTACGCCAAAACCACCAGACACAGAGACAGTTTCTTCCCCCAGGCCGTCACCCTGATGAACTCTCAGTAGTCACAGAGACTCAGGAACCAGTGTACAATAACCCACACTGATGCATATTTGCACTACTTGTACTTCTCTACCTCAATAACCTTGCCACTTTGCACACACACTGTAAATACTGCAATTTATGGACGTTTATGTTTATATTTATATTATTCTTTTACCTTATTTTTAGTACTTAGTTTTTTGTTTTGTGTTGTTTTGTTTTTTGTACATAGAGAGCAAAGATACACCGGAGTCACATTCCTTGTTTGTGTGTACAAACTTGGCCAATAAAGCTGATTCTGATTCTGGTTTACTTGGAATGCAATTTTGAGGAAAATGGGCTGTCAGCGTTCTGTGTTTATAAGGTAGAATGCCGTATATCGTGGACGCCTGAGGTAGAGCTGATTCTACTCGTTCTATAAACTGTGACATGGTTTAATGCTGTATAACAGTTTACTGTAGAACAATTCATTGTTTTATTTATCTTATCCTTATGTCCTAAAAGGCTTTTAAAGTCTTAAATTCTACAATTTGCAATGTAAATTAATTACATCTGCTGGATAAATGCAGTGAACTCCAAAGTTCAGGGCCATACTGCCTTGTGGATGCCCGATCCCGTCAGATCTTGGAAGCTAAGCGAGGTAGGGCCTGGTCAGTACCTGGATGGGAGACTGTGAGGGAACACCAGGAAGCCTGGGTGAATGCAGTGTGAGAGTGAGTGGTTGGTGGTGGTCGGAGGGGCCGATGGAGCAGATTGGCAGCCTGGCTTCCGTCAGTCTACCCCAGGGCAGCTGTGGCTACATACGTAGCTTACCACCATCGAGTATGGAGTGAATGAATAATGCAATGTAAAGCGTCTTTGAGTGTCTAGAAAAGCAGTGTATAAAACCAATGCATTATTATTATTATTATTATTATTAATGTTCAATATTTCCATCTGAAATGTATCAAAGTGCAAGTAGAAAGTACCATTATGCGTAAAGTACAAGTACCTCAGAAAGGTGTACAGTACTTGAGAATCAATAAACACAGGACATGATGTTAAACAATCCCTTGCGCCGACATCCCGTCCTGTGTTTATTGACTGTGTAAATTTACTGAGGTACTTCACAGCAGTGAGGAAATGACAAGTGTTCAGATTAACAGGTCTAAACAAGCTGTTAAGAATGATTGTCCTTGGTGATGTCACGAGGCAACCCAGTCTAGCAATGAATTAGCTTTAAGTCATCAATTAGCTGTGCTGTAGGGAGCCAGGAACACTGCCTACAAATGTACTGTACTGTTTGTGAAAGACAGGGAAGAAATGTGTGCTACACTTACCGAACATGTTGTGTTCAGTTCAAGGGAAGGGAGACGTGCTTGAAAGTAATAATAATTAGATTTAGACTTAACATGTTCAATAGCTTCAAGGAAAATGCATAAAACTGTTGAAATGATACATGATCTGTTGAATTGAATCTATCTGAGTTGTGGTTTTGGCTCGGTGTAAATGGATTGTTTCCTTGGTAATCTGCATAATGAAGTAATTACACATTCAGTTTATGTGAGATTACTTTATTTTTTACATGTATAAAAGTAGTAAAAGGAATTCATAGAAACTAATTACTGTATTTCACAATGCCTCTGTAGGACCAACCCACTTCTATTAATAACTGTATGCAACAACTGTGCACAGTGTGTCAGTGGAACAAAAGATCTCCCTGTAGAAGATGTAAGAAGAGCAGGAAAACATCTACAAAAGTGGGGATCTCCTCTGGAGGTTCTTGGAAGAAAGCTCCCACTCAAATGAACATCTCTCCTGGTTCAACTATTAGATGGTCTTATGGCTCCTTTTCACTCAAACCCCTCCATGTTCTCAGCATGGAGCTCCAGCATTCCTCCCCCAGTGAGCCAGCAGCCCTGCTCAGTTTACCCAGAAAAACACACACTAGAGTTAAAACTACAACTCTGACTATAACCTCTAGGATCTGGATTAAACAGCAAAAGAAAGCAAAATCTGTCCTAATAGTTGTTAGTGACAGTGGTTTGAGTAAATGGTTTCTACTTTATGTTCAGCAGACCAACACTACTGGAGATGAACGTGTGAACTGATTTTCTTTTTCTTTTCCTCTTATTTGTTTTAACAGTGATTGCAAGAATTCATGTAGCTTCTACAGTGACAGCTGTGTCTTAAAAGCATCAAGACATAATATACAGTTCAAACCTACCCACACTGCCATGTGAAATGCAGTGTGTTTGCACTTTTGGATTAAACTGAAAGCTGTCTGTTCAATGTGAACTTGTTTTGAATGTGCATTGCATGATACTAAAGCTCTATGAATATATGTTTTACTGTGCTCTCTCTGCACAATTTAAATGGTCTTTTCACTTTCAATGTGCTTTTGCACATCTCTACTCATTTTATATGTACTACCCTGGCATGTAAGCCAATCTGCCACAACATCAAAACCACCTGTGTAACTGTGTAGGTCCCCCTCATGCTGCCAAGCAGCTCTGAATTGTGGATCAGACGTCTGAGGGTGTCCTGTGGTGTCTGGCACCAGAACATCCTGTGGGTAGCTAATGTTGTGGGGGCTATAGGGTGGGTCTTCTGTGGATTAGACTTGTTTCAGCACATCCCATGAATGTATGATTGGATTAAGATTTGAATCAGATCAATTACGAAGGCAGATGAATGCCTTGAGCTCTTTGCTGTGGTCCTCAAGTTGTTTCTGAGCAGTTCTGCTGAGGGGAGCCTACTGCCACTGAGGAGTGTTTTTAACATGGCGGAGTTGTGCTTGGTCTGCAACAATATGTACATGATGTGTCAACGCATCATGCATGAATGACAGGACTCGAGGTTTCCTGGAAGAGTTGACGAGACGAGTGGATTGGTGTTGTACACTCCACCTGTCAGTGGATTTATTTTTTTTAATTATTATTTTGTTACACATTATTTATCCTGCACATTGTCTTTTTGCATACAGCAGTTGTTAGGTGGAGTCAGAGCACAGGGATCAGCCATTCTACAGCGCCCTTGGAGCAGACAGGGTTAAAGGCCTTGGACCTTCTGATCAGTAGTCCAAAGCCTCAACCACTGAGCCACCACTAGACCATAATGTTGTACCTGAGAAGTGTTTTTCTGTTTTCTGTCCATCAAAGAACCACTGGGGTACCTTTCACTCTTAGTTGTTTTATTTTATGTTCTCATACTCTTTTAATGCAGTTTAGTTGTTAGAGGCAGTGGTTTGAGTAAATTCTTTCTACGTTATATTCAGCAGGACTTTAAGGATGACACTATTAGAGATGAAAGTGATTTCCTTTTTCTTTTCTTCTTCTTTTCTAACAGTGGTTACAGGTGACAGTATGTTAGGCCACCCTGCTCAAAATGGGAACTGGGTGGCCGTTTATGTGTCCAGCACCCCTTGTACTGCTGTCACACGCATTGCACTGGGGGTTCACAGGCAGCTTAAGCTGATGGTAGAAGCAGAACGGTCACCAGCCTTCTCCAGCCAGTTGTTGTTGGCATAAACTCTCTCCTTCTGACAGAATATTGTGGAGTGTTCAGCAATCAGGTGCTAATCAGGGTTGGTGCAATAGTTTCATTTGTCCCCCCACCCTGACTGAGCTGAGATACATGTTCAGTGATTCCTGCTCTGGAGTCAAGTGAGGGGAGTTTGTGTACATTATGAGCCAGTTGAGAAGATGGTAGCAATTAGGTGATTGTTGTCCTCTCCTTCATTGTTCTTCACCTTTATATTCATTTATAGGTGTCTGTTTTCAGGTTTACCCTCAGTTCAACAGAAAAAATATTAAGGGTCCACAAGCTTCACAGAAACTTGATGGAATGTGCCACATATAGGTAACAGAATACATTCCATTAGAAAGTATTCCTGACTCAGTAGCCTAAAGTAGCTTTCACTGGCCTTGGGCAGCTGAGTCCTTTGGAAGAGGTCAGATGTTGGCACTGTGTCCACCTCCCCCTGTTTTGTAACTGGTGTTTCAGAAACTGGGGGACGACATGAAGGTGTATGTGTGTATGTTGGTGCTTCATGTTGTCATACAGCATAAATATGACTCCTGACTAATATCAACTTAATAAACATTCCAGGTTCTCCCCCATTTACTCTCCTCCATTGAAATGTTATTTAGCCATTGTGTTTTATTAAAGAACACATTCTTGGTCAGTCATGTAGATTAAGGTCATGTATGGTACTTCTACTTTACGTAAGTATTTTCATTTTGTGCTAGTTTCAGCTTCGACTCCACTACATATCAGAGGGAAATATTGTAGTTTTTTTCTCAACTACATTTATCTGACAGCTGTAGTTGCCAATTACTTACAGATTAGGCCTTTAAAAACCTATTTTGGTGTAATGTATAATGTCAAACACAATGAATTGCTGTACAGTAAATTATGCCAGCTGACATTTTATAAAATGAATAAATGAAAAAAAAGAGCCCTGACAGTGTGTAATGGATACTTTTGTTCTTTAGGTAGGCTACATATTGGTGATCATACTTTATTTTTAGTAAGATTTGTATAGTAAGTAACTTTATTTTTAAAATGTGGTACTGATTTGACTTTTTTCTTAAGTAAAGGATCTAAGTACTTCTTCCACTTGCACCATTTTTAGACCAAATGCTGGTCTAAAAATTCTATATATGTAGGTGCTGAGAGCTGCTAAGTATCGCCAAAGTGCTGTACAAGTGGCCATTAAGCACCTTCACTGGAGCAATTGGAGATTAAGGACCTTGCACAAGAGCATCCGCACTGCAGCTTCTGAAGAAAGAGAACTTTGGCCACAAACTGCATCCATTCCTATAATATATCATAAGTAGATGTCCTAGTCTGATCTCAAAGTCCTGGATCAGGGCCGATCTAGGCATTTTTTAATGCTGAGCCGCATCAGCATGAATCTAAGCCTGATCCTTTGTTTATGTCTGCTGTCACATAGATGTTGTAAATGGAAAGCACAAACTGTGGCAGGATACTTAAATGAAATCTTAGAAAATAAAACCCTAATCAATAATCAGCAGCATGATAATAATCTGTGCTGATATTTCTATTTTAATCAATGGACACATGCTTTGGGCAGTAAAGGCATTCTTGATCTATGTGTCACTAGGTTATAGGAAAGTTGTCCTCAGCTTGCCTTAAATACATGAGGTCTGGCATTAATCATCACAGAAGTCATTGTCTTGGTGCTCGTTGCTAGCTAAACCTCCACAGTGCTCTCTGCTTGTTGACATGAACTACCTGGAGTCTGGATGACCACCTCCTCGGGTCGCTACAGTATTACAGTTTTTCGCAATAGCTAAAATACATTTCTTGAAACCTCCACCCATTTTCTCAAAACCTTAAGCACAAACACCAAACAATGTGTTCAGATCACACAGCAAGTTAAAATATATTCACCACAGAGCATTCGTTAGACACTACATAATATCATTTAGGACACAGCATCCAGGGCATGTAGTTAACAGAAAATGTTTATTGTAAATGCATTTAGCAAAAAAAAATAGTGTAGTCAAAGTGATATCTACATTCAGCACATTCATAACAAAAAATAAAAAATAAATGAAAAGCACATTACTGCACAATCAAAGTCAACGAGAAAAGAGAAAGAAAAGAGCAGTCCTTCCACCTTCATTTGGTCGTCTTTCAATTCTACAAAGGGGAAAATGCACTTACAAACGTATGCAGTCAGTAAAAATTGTATTATAATGAACATTACAGTACTTACAGTATAGTATTCTGTATGTCACATGTTGTAAAACAAAAAACAATTACTTGTTCTCTTCTCTGAATGTCCTGATGATGCTGATGACAGAGAATCTGCTCAAACTGGGTTGGAGTCTTTATCCTGCTTCTCTCATTGTCATCCCATGAATAAGGACATGGTGTACAGTAGTTGCCTGAATTTCATCAGTAATGATTGTTCTTGGTCTTTCTTGTCCTCTTCGTCATTCTCTTCCACCACTTCTCACACTAATTCTTCCTCCTCTGCCTCTCTTTCCTTCCGTCTGGTAGGCGTTACAGAACACTGTACGCCAAAACCACCAGACAGTTTCTTCCCCGAAGCCGTCACCCTGATGAACTGTCAGTAGTCACAGAGACTCAGGAACCACTGTACAATAATTCCCACAGATGTATATTTGCACAGCTTTTTACCTCAACTTTGCACACACACTGTAAATACTGTGATTTACTTATTTATGGATGTTTATGTCCATATTTTTATTATTATTCTTTTACCTCATTTTTAGTACTTAATTTTTGGTTTTGTTTTGATTTGTTTTGTTATTTTTCTGATTCTGATTCTGATTGTAGACTGATGCACATGTGCCACCTGTGCACTCTTTACAATTCTGCAACACAAGTGTATCGCGGTGTGAAATGTGTTTTGCGATTGAGAGTGTGTTTAAGGTTTAGCAAAAAAAGAGAAGATGAGTTTTGCAAATTGAGTCTAAGTACCTGAACAGTGTTTAAGGTTTGGCCAAAAGAGCGTTTGAACCAAATTCTCAATGGCCTAAACTCATTTTTCGAATTAGAGAATGGGGTTTAGTGTTTTAGCAATTGGGAAAACCTGTAAACAATAAGAGGCTCCATCTGGTGGCACAACCACAAATTACAGCTAATCGACTACACATTTTCTCTTATACATTTAGACAATACAGATTTTCGTCATCTTCTGCAGCTTGTGGAGCCACACTACACCTTGTCGACATTACATTTCAGACAGTGCCCGACTGTTTACAGCCAGATTAGTGATCACCTGCGTGACATTTAGAAACAGCTTGGATGTAGAAATGCAATTTTTGCATTCCGAATCTATTTATTTTTATACATATACATTGGATTGATTTTAATAACTCTGATGTACTTAAAGTGTGTATTAATGATCAATGATATCTGGTTGGGACGTGGTGTCAGCAGATACAAAATATTAAATGACTCAGATGTCAGGGCAAAGAAACTACTGTAGTGCAACTGGTAGATGCCCTGCCAGTATTTGTAGCTGTTGCTGTGCTTGTGGTTAATAAAGTGTTTGTACCAGTCTGATGCAGGCCTCCATCAGTCCCATAATCTGGGGGTATGTGACATGCTGCCTCAAACCTTCTGGCAGTCTCTAATGCCTCCTCGTCAGTTGGTGCTTGGATCCGTTGTTTAATTGGCCTGTTCACTATTCACTTACTAAACATGCATACAGATTTTCTGACAGTGCTCTTGTGGATGCAAAATATATTTGACTCCCCTGTTTTTCCTCCCAGTTCTGTAATTTGTAAAGTAAAATCTGTGTGATAAATGGAATCGGAGCTCTTACAGCCACATCCTCTGGGGCTCTCCTCCACTGATTTCATGAAAAACCATCATGTCATTTAGAAATTTTGCCTTCATTCATGATCAATAAGCTCTGTGAGAAAAACAATCTCCCACTAATCTTTTCGCTTCAGACTTTGGTGGACAAAGGGACACCGAGTGCACCGTTCTTGATGAGATGTAATGATTCTCTTGCACTCTTCCCCTGTTTGAAGATTGCAGGAGAAGTATGTGCTGCTGAGATTGCTACTTAATTAGGAAGAAACACAAATATTGTTTCCAGGACACAATGTGGGTCCATCTTCTGCTGTTGAAAGAATTAGATTGTCTTAGTTGTTTTTCTTGTTGCCAAAGTGCTGCTCAAAGGCAGGTGTTAGGTGTTATTTCCCGGTGTTCTCACTTTAATATAAGGTCTTCACCTTACTGTTTAGGTATGTTTGTATGTATGTGCACTAAGGTGACCCATCGGCACTATTTATAAATAACATTTAAGTGAGAAATTTAATTACACCATTACACACACTCCACACAGTCCGCAGCCAATGATATAGGCTACTGTTTAGCAAGATCATAATATCTCATTCTAAATTATACTAGCAGTGATATCAAATCATGTATTACATTTTACACAGTTAGGCGGCACAGTGGTGCAGTTGGACTAAAGTTGTGTCATATTTAGAAATCATTTTTAGACCCACAAGGCAGTTTTTCATTTTTTGGCAACTGCAAATCATATTAATAGCTAATAGTTAAAGAACCACCAACTACGTAAAGAGAAACAACAGTCCATGATTACTTTAAGAGATAAGAGATGAGTCAGTCCAGACAATTTCAAAAACTATGAAAGTTTCTTAAAGTGCAGTCAAAAAGCACGAAACACTGAGAACAAACTGGCTCTCATGAGGATCGCCGCAGGAAAGGAAGACCAAGAATTCTTTCTACTGCAAAGGAAAAATTTACCAGAGTTACCAGCTTCAGAAATCAACTAACAGCAGTTTAGAGCCCACATCAATACCTCCACAGTTCAATCAGCAGACACATCTCAACATCAACTGTTGAAAGGAGACTGTCTGAATCAGTGATGGAACTGCTGCACAAAAGGTGAAGAAGAAAAAAAGAAGGAAACTGCTTTGACCAGGAAACACAAGGGAAGGGCATTTGACCAGTGTTAAGCTGCACTTTGGTCTGATGGATGTTGAGATTCTACAAAACATTAATTTACAAAGAGCGAATGTCTGCCAAAGTTATTTATTTCAATAAACCAGACATGTGCCTACAGGAGTCCTGTCTTTCTCAGACAGGAGCCAAAGATATAAAGTTACACTCCATCTTATAGGGAGGTTTGTGTATCATACCTCTTAGGTTTTGCCTTCCTGTTAGATGGAGCTTTGTTCACTAATGAGACAACCTGTCACTCCACAGAATTATTGTTTCTGTGGTTTTATCTTTGTTTCATCCTCCCGGAAACTGGGTTCTCTGATTTACATCCACAAAAGAGCCAAAAGGTGCACTTTAAGGCTCCAGTGTGAAGCTTGTGTCCTTAATACAAACCAGAGTGGATGAGAGACAAACCTTCACATGAGACAGTTAATATATGGAATATGCAGAATGTAGCCAGAGCCGTATCAGGGCTCAGAATTAAGTTTGATTACATTAAGTTACTTCAATTATAAGACTCCCTTAAAGCATCTAGAAGGTCACAGATCCCTCAAAATGATACAGATGATGGTCAAATAATGGTCAAGGACAAAGGGCTTCCCCCAAGATTACAAACTTTATTACCATAAGCAGCACAATTAAAACTAGAAAAGCACTCGGAGAGAGCAGACCTCCGCCAAGCAGCTCATGTCCACCCATATTGTGATTTCCACAAAGAAAATTCCTGGATCCAGATGGTAATCCAGAACATCACCAAAATGTAGTCATCTCTTCCTTGTCCCATTATCAACATTTCCTGAAAATTTCAGTAAAATCTGTTCATAACTTTTGAAGTTATCTTGCTAACAGACAAACAAACAAACAGATAAACGCCGGCAAAAACATAACCTCCGCTTGGCCGCTTTAATTAACCTAACTGATTTAAAATACAGGCAGGAACACTACAGGACGGCTGGGCGTAGCTGTAGTCGGGGAGGGGAAAGTTAAATGGGGACACCACGCTCAAAACATGCACACACACACAGTAGTATAACCAAACTACAAGGGAAAACTATAAAGTGTGAAGGATGTGCAAAATTACCACTACACACACACACACACACACACACACACACACACACACACACACACACACACACACACACACACACACACACACACACACACATTTAAGGGGGGTGTGAAGCTGGGGTGAGGAACTCTGAACACCAATCCCTCCACCATCCAGGCAGCCACGCTATCAGCAGTCCTACAGCACTCATGCAAAGAAAAAGACAAACAAGAAACATGTTAAAAACACACAGGGCTGTGGCAATAATCTATTAAAAGTGTCTTGGGGGGAAAGCAATCAAGGCCCCAGAGGGCTAACATAACAAAAGACAAAAGAAGCTAACAGAAACCACCTAATATAAGGAAAACTAATACTGAAATAATTCAAAAAATAGAATGACTAAATCAACAATGAAACAACTAAATGAGCAAACAAACCAAAATGAAATAAACAAAACAATGCAAACAAAACAGCAGTGGCAGTCTGTCTCTTCTGCACACAATACCCTACATGGGATTCAACATGCAGGAGGTAGCAGGGAACAGGACCTAAGGTATACCAGAAAGAGGGTAAGCAAACACACATACACGCATAAAACATGCTAACAGATAAAATCAACACCTTACCACAGCATATGTGGCAATCTGTCACACCAAAGACCAAGGAGGAAAAGCAGCAGACTCAAATGACAGTTTGCCCAGTTGGTGGTCAAGCATTAATAACTAACCCCATGTGCACTTAATATTCATTATCAATGTGCAACTCACACAATACAAACTAATCACAAGACAACACACCATTGCTATTATTGCTTTGAATCTCTTTGGTGTTTCAGCACTGAGGAATTGTGCTGTTACTAAAAATGAAGTATAGTAGTAATAGTATTCACTATGTCCAACAACTCACACATGATGAGTTACTATAGCTTTAACTGTCCAACAGATTATGAAGTGGTCAGATTTAGTTTAATAGATTTTCGGTTCATTAACTATAATAGAAGGCCTCATGCCCTCACGTCTCTAAATCCACCCCCGTGCGTGGTTCTAATGGTAAAAGAGGATCAGGCTAAGATTTTTGTACTTTCAGATAAAGGTCAGCTCCACAGCAAGGTCAGCACAGAAAACTGAACTGCCATTTAATCCAAGTGTGCAGGGAGAGATGAGAACTAAAGGGAGAAATAAAGGTTAACCATGTGCTCCTTCTTCTCCACCAAACACGGTTCCGCATTATTAAACCAGACCACTTAGACATGAACATGACATTAACTTTTTAATAATTGGTTTTGCCTCGCAGTAAACAATATAGCTGTCATCAACGAGACAAAGCCTGTTTCTAACACGCTTTCCCAGGCTGCAGCAGCCGCTCACACCCAGGAAACTGTGGACCATTAAGTGGGTTATCTTTCTTTATTTGTGATCTACTACGGGTTAATATGTTTTCCAGCCCCGGGGCATGTTTTTCTAGCTGTGTGTGATGCATGGACTTTTGTGTTACTCTTGCAGCTGGAACACAATTTAAAGTACCATGAATTTTCTATTGACCTTCTGTAATGGTGTTTGTTTTCACGGCTGTATGGGAAATAAGAGAAATATATCCTTTACAGATCCATTCTTTGTGCTGCAGGCGCAAAGTGTTTTCATCACCATAATCATATTGATTGTGGAAAAACATTCATACCCTTGGTGCGGTGGTAGGAAAGTAATTACACAAGTCACCATCTTCATAATATCCAAGTCTAGTGTTTGTTGACAAATGATTGGAGAAAACACAGTGCTCTGCTTTGCCTATCATTCTACCCAGACACTTAAAGAACAGTCTTTGTTGTTGAGTTAGGCATTAGTGTAAGTTTGGTGGATGTATTTTTTTCTGAATTATGTTCACTTGAAGGTTTTAGGACCTTGGAGTGTCTGTGTTAGTGGGAGCCTGTGCGGGGGCGGGGGAGGTGGAAAGATGGGCCACACAAGCAAAGTGTAGACTGTGCCTCCAGCTGTCCAGTTCATGGCAAGATTGAATTAAAGATGATGAGTCTTGTTTTGTTTTTCTTGGCACGCCACCATTAAGACAGCAGCTATCGCGAGTGTGCCGTCCAAATTCTGCACTTAAATCCCTGCTGTTACAGATTTTACAGGGATTTACAAATGGCAGTAAGATTCTTGTGATGAGAGTTGTCTTTTAAAAGGGTGTGGTTTTGCATGTTGTTGCCCTACAAATAATGCATATTTTCCTATACTTTTACATCTTTTTCGCCAGCTGCAATACTACAATGTGGTAAAGAGTAAAAAGAGGGTGAATATTGTACCTAAATTCAACAGGTGGACACTAACAGGACTCCAAATGAATGCTAATGTTGCTCCGTATCTGCTGGAGGCGTATAAAGGGAACAGCTCATCACCCAAAGCACCACCTCATCTGTCAAACAGGGTGGTGCCTCTGTTGAGGCTTGAGTGGAACTGGCACATTTGCATTTATCAATGATGTCAGCAATAGGATGGAAGTAGAGGTATACAGGAGCATTCTGTGTGCTCACATTCAGACAAATGCATCACAACCCAATGAAAATCATTTCAACATCCAGGAGGACAACAATCTGCAACATACAGCCAAAGCAAGCAGAGAGCTTTTCAGGGTGAAGAAGTAGAATATCTTCAGCTGGTTCAGTCAGTCATCTAATCTATCTAAGCAGTGGCGTGCACTTTTTGGGGCACATTTTGACATTTTGGGGGGCAGGGGCTCAGTTAAAAATTATGGGCACTTTGTG
>OMNN01082575.1:0-19190 GCA_900302755.1 Chromis chromis | reverse complement strand
TATGTGACATATTATTATAATATTAGAATCTCAGAACCTTAAGACACTTATGTAATATAATGTAAAGTCTCTGGTATCCCACTGTAAGCTGACTGTCACAAACAGATTAATTTACATTAATATATAGACAAACAAACCACTACATGAACCTCAAACCCACATGTTCCCTAAACCCTTCCTTACACGCTGACCGCCCATGTTGTGACAGAGACGTGTGCATTTCTTGAAATACAGTCTTGTTTTCTTGACAATGAATCCATGGGATTTCTGCCCTGCATCGTGACCAACATTTTCTTTACTTTTTGGGCTACAAATGGAACCATCTGCATCTGTAGATCAATATATCGTCTAATTTAAGACATTAGGTAATTAGCGGCTGTTTAATATCTTAAAATTAGGATTTTCTTTCTGTCCCAGCTGTTGTGTAACGTTAAACGTAACATTTACAGTTTTACAGGAGAAAACATGTCAGGCGGCATAAAAAACGACTGTAAATTCTACAGATTATATGCAGCCTCACTTTAATTAATAGATGTTGTGTCCCATATTTTCCACAGATCATTATTTAAAGTGAACAAACTGTGCTATTGTGTTATTTTCTGCTACAGCCAGTTATGTTAAGGCACACAGTAATGTCAGGACAATGAGGCACACTGTATGTTTCATACTTGAATCACAATAGAATAAGGCACCCACAAGCATATAAACTGGAAATATGTCAATCATTTTTTACAGGAAACATGCTATTTATCTTTCACACTGGCTTCATGATGAATTAGTTCATAGTTCAAATGTGCCTGGACAGGATTTATTTATCACATAAACCACAGAAGCAGTTCATGTTAAATGTTGGTGTGTTTACCCTCAGTACCAACCACAGGGAGGATGCTGCGCCAGACGCCTGAGATTCAGAGGACAGGGCCAGCTCTGATGACATCACCAGGGATGATGCCATCATGTGCATGAGTAATGGCACCGCAATATACCTAATTTTTTTTATGTTTCATCACCACTGTAATGACCTCAATTTTCAGTTGTTTGACAAACTAAGTGAACAAGTGGGGATTTCTAATTCCACACAGCGGTGGAAGGGCGAGGTTTAGTCAAATGTGTGTGGACGTGAATACGAGTGTGCATCTCGCATACAGACAGAGGCGGTGCGTGTCCACACTTCAGAGGGGATGTGAGGCACAGTCACTGGGCTTGAAATCAAGCAGAGTGAAGATTGTTTATGGACTGCCAAAAGTAATTAATCTCCCTTCTCAATGAAAATTAATCGGATTAAACCTTCTCGTGGCCCAGTGAATCTGTCTCTGTGTAATGTGCGGATGCTGAATCTCTGGCTGCTCCTCGTACCCATAATGCCAGTCCTATAGGCCGGATTCACTGGCTTCACCACAACAATGGGCAGCACAGTGACTCCGGAGTGTAATCACATTCTGCTGCTTGTCTGAATGCTTGTCTTTCACGGCTGGGAAAGGAGCTTTGGCCACTTGACCAGTATCATATTCTGACTTTGGGTGGACTTGCTGAGGCACTGAGAGCGATTTGTTGATTTGACTGTCATCTGTGTGTCTCTGGCCGCAGGTGAAACACATGTTCATATGATGATATGACCTTTTCTGCAGCATTCAGATTAGTATTCTGCACCCTCTGTGCCTCTCCTCACGGAAGTGGCTTATGGGTTAACATTCTAAAGAGGCTGACTGAAATATTCACTTGTTACTTTTAGTCCCTGCATGTTTGATGGCTCCAACTGTTTCAATTATGTTCCTGTTATGATCCACACCCACATGCAAGAGTGCTCTTGCAAGAATACAAATATGTTAGATAGTAAGACTCAGATTTTTTTTTACTAATATGTTTATCATGTCTATTTACTACAAATCTAGACTCCTGTGGTCCTGAGGGGCTACCATCTTCATCACATCGCAGTACAAAAACAGGATGGACAGCTTACTGATTTCTCCTCCTCTTAGAGCTTTACCAGGTGTGGGGATTAAAGGAATATTTCAACATTTAGGGAAATGTGGATATTAGTTTTCATTTCAAGAGTGAAATGAGGAGATCTGTATAAATCCCTTGGCTGAACATTGAGTACAGAGCTGGATTAAGGACGTTGTTAGGCTAGCTCAGTGATGGAAGCATTTTTGTCATTTATTTAAGTACCTCACTTTAAAGATACATCCTTAATTCAAAAATTTAAAAATTTGGAATTTTAAAATTTTAAGTATTAACAAAAAAATGCTCAATATATGAGAAGAAGTTATATTCTCCTTCTCTTGGTATTATTTTATTAGAATATCACTGAAACATGTATTGCCATTGTGCTGTCCTTAATTGAATCAGCCCTTCTAAAACATTATTTTGAATCCTTTAGCTAAATTAGGATTGAAAGTCCTGCTCCAAGGAGTCTGCCATGCTGTGCCTCAATAATTGTACAATAGCCCTGAACAGACAAACCAAACATGGGTACAGTGGCTTTTTTTCCGCTGTTATGTTCAAGTGGCAGCCACCGCACGTTCCTGTACCCACTTGGAGAGGATGGGAATTGAGATTCAATTCAATGCAGCCGCATCATTACATGCCACTAGACGGTACACACTGGTCTATTAAGCCTTGAAACCACATTTCCGAGGCCTTCAAGGCCTAAAGAAAGGTATGTTTTGAGGTGTTTATGTTTGCTTGGTATACAGTTGCTTCAGTGGATGCCAGTCATTCACGCTGGCTTGTAACTGCTTGTTCCTCCTCAGCTCTGCACATGTTTTAAACTCTGCAAGTTATTTTTAATCCTTTAGCTAGGATTGCTTTATGTTGGTAACTCATAGATATTCCAGCCAGGTAAAACCAGTGCAAATCCAGACTTCAGAATGTTTCATCCGTGGATGCTGTCACAGATCAGACATATTTATTTTCATCTTATTAAGAAAAAAAAAATCTTTCTTGATAAAAAATAAAATTAGGTTAAATTTGTATTTGTACACTGGTGTGGCTCTGTGGTTTTAGGGTTGCAAATGCCTACATTTGAATCAAAAATCAAAAATCAAAAACAAACAAACAACAAAAAACGACTTATAGATGCTACAAGGTTATAGATTGGGCCTATGGTGACAGTCTGTACTCCTCAGTGATCACGGAGCTCTGTAGAACTTCCATTACCAGCCCCCCTCTAGTAATGTCATCTGCACAGGTTTTAAGTCTACAAAGACAACATAGAACTTCTGTTTACTTTAGTCACTTATTGTCAGCACTGTGAGCAAAGTGGACATAAACTGTGTTCTCGTGTTTAATTCTGATAACTGTTTCCTCCCCAGGCACCTGCATCTGCACCAGACATCAGGCAACATGTCGTACGGTTCCATTGACGGAGGTTCCTTTGGCAGTCGTAACCCATTTGGAGGTCCTATGAGGCAGGGCTACCAGCCAGTAGGTAAGGACTGATTTACTGATTTAATGAATGTGGATTTTTTTTCATGAAAATGCTATTTCATGCTGCCCTGTAAAATGCTTAACATGTAGCATTTTGCAGCTGTGAAATACAGGCTTCTTTTACCTAAACATATAACGTACTGCCAAGATGACTTACCTCTTTCAGCCTCTGATGTGGACTTGCCTAGAAATCTCAGTGAAGGACTACTTTTATCGATCACCTAAGGAACGACATCTACACTGTAATAATCAGAACGATCTCATCAACTGAAGTTTCAAAGTAAAAGAGTTTAGCAGTGAATTAGGAACGTTTGTTGTAACAGCAACATGTGGAGAGTAGGTGACCACTAATTCTTGTATTTTCTATGAAGGTTTCAGCCATATGTGCAGGATGGTTTTAGAAATGGCAATGCCAACCTTTTGGACTGCTTTGATCCACACTGAAATATATCTACAACTGATTGATGGATTGCCCTGAACTTCTTAAACATATCCTGATCCCAGAGAATGAGTCTTAGTAACTCTGCTCTTCCTGTTTCCCTGCGGCGCCATCATGAGGTTGACATTTATAGTTTAAGTGAAATGTTTTGGCAGTTGATGGATTGCCATGAATTTTGGTTTACTCATTAAGGAGGTGATTAATGCAGTGCATCATTAGGTTAAAATTTGTCCAACATGCTAAACTAAGAGGCTTGGTATCATTTAGTCATTGTGGGCATGTCAGCCTGAAGAGAATATTTAGCTGAAACTAAGGAGCAAAAGTGAAATGCTCATCTAGCCATTGCTTATATCGTATGAAAAATGTAATATTAATCTACATATGAACAACTTCTTATTTAGTGATCTATTACAACAAAAGCAGAGAGAGAAAGGGTGGTCGGTAGAGACTTATAGTCTCCTTTTTACTCAAATACAACAAAGATTTAGTCGCTGAGTAAACAAAGAAAACCATTTTGATCACATTTCAAACATGCTGGAAGCTGATGAAAGTTACCTTCCTTTTCACCTTTTCAACTCTTTCTCCTGCAGTTTTGAAGCAAGAAAATCTAAATATTGTCATCCTTACTAGACCTCAGACTATTAACAAGGATAAGAAACTGGCACATATTAAGCACAGTTGTCTAAAATGTTGGATAATAAGATGTGAATTCAGCTCTGATTCAGAGTGTCAACCTCTAAAGAATGTAAACATAAACATCCTCAGATGTTAAAATGGGACATTAATATGGTTGTGGCCTACCTCATATAAAGGCTCAACCTCTAAAACAGCAGCCTGGGTTCACATTCAGTCAGCAGTGTAACTACTAAATGCT
The DNA here is from genome assembly GCA_900302755.1 of Chromis chromis. Lineage (NCBI taxonomy): Eukaryota > Metazoa > Chordata > Actinopteri > Pomacentridae > Chromis > Chromis chromis. The sequence continues at coordinate 14,448 of OMNN01082575.1, read as the reverse complement.
CCACTATTCATCACTTATTGTCTCATTTGTGCTCTCTGCTGGGCAGGTAGTGTACAGTGGGATGTACAGTGGGTACAGCTGCCTAAGGTTAATAAGAATGATGAGAAGTATCAAAAACAGCAAAATTGTGGACGATCAAACCAAAGCAATATGCTAAAAGACATAAATATACATATTACATACACATTACATTACATTAAATTAAGTTAAATGCACTTTGGACATGGTCCAACTAGAGGCAAACTAAATTCTTGCTCCTGTTAACATTTTGTCAAAACCTGGATTGCATCAAAGACTGACATAGAGATGGATGAACCCTCTTTCAGCACACCCATTGGTGTCTTGAACAGCTGTCTTTTGAAGCTTGGTGTGGTCGTTTCAGTGGTTGCCATCGTAGCAGTGGCTGACTTGTTCTAACTCCAGGCTAATCCAAAGATGAGCATACAGCTGGAACTCGAGTGGAGCTTCTGAAGGTCATGCAAACATATCTGGGTTGTCCTGTGACAGTACCAAACCTTCCCTCAAAGCAGCCCCACCTATAATTAAACTTGACTTCAAGCCTCAATACAATTTAAATGGATGCGTTATACAGAAACAGCCTCCTCTACACTTGTCATGATTTGGAAAAGTAGCGACAGAGACTCAACCATTTGTTGTATGAGGCTGTACACATGATCATTTCTGCTGTAATGAGTTACATTGGAGTATGGGAATTGACTTTTCAGCCAGCCTCAAGTGGCCACTTAAGGAACTGTAGTTTTTGGCAGTTTCATTTTGGCATCATCTTTCAGCCCTGGTAGATAGAATGCATTCACTACTGGTTAGTCTGGTTAACCTGTTGCAGACACTGTCTTTATTGCAGTGCAGTTATATTTTATGAACATGTTAGTCTGTAATAGATAATGGTAATATTGAAGTAGTAGAGCAAAGTGATTGTGGCAAAACTTAGAATGAATGAGTTTTGCATGTACACCTCTGTCAACTAAAGGGACGCAAACTGTTTCTTTTGTGCTCTCTGTTAGGTTTATAGAACTAAAGCATTAGAATGGGCAGCCCTGGCATTGTTGTGCATCATTATTTGGTAGACAAAGGTCCTGTGTGGATATTTAAAGTAGAGAATTTATAAGTGAAAACTGACACCAGGGAACAGCAAGGGAGATTCTCCTAACAGAAACCAGCAGCAGCACTCACTTTAACACATGCACTATCAATATCAGTTGCATCTCAGCGCTGTGGCATAGATTTCAGTAGTCGGCCCTGTTTTTTCTTACAAAGCAGGTAATCAGAGTCAGGTGTTCCAGTCATCACAACACATTTGTTATTCATGAAGAACTGAATAATTCAAGCAATCAACACTACATGTACATGAGTAAAAATACAAACAAATAAAACAATTATATGGAAAAAAGTTGCACAAATATGAGGAGGACAAATTATACACACACATACGCATACATACATGCATCCACATCCACTTCCCATTGCCCACTTTTTGGATATATTTACCTCTATGTATTCTGGTCTTTGCATGCATGTGTGTGTGTGTGTGTGTTTGTGTGTGTGTGTGTTTGTGTGTTTGCTTTAGCGCAGAGGTCACAAATTTTTTATAAGGGTTAAGCAGTGCGAAAAGCAGCTTCATTGGATTTGATCCTCTCAGTGCTTTCATTAGCCTTGTAATGGGGCAGGAGCAAGATAGAACCCCTGAGGCAAAACATGTTCCCAGCCAAACTAGAGGTGTGTGTGTGTGTGTGTTTGTGTGTGCGTCTGTGTGTGTGCATGTGTGTGTGTGTTTGAGAGAGAAAGATAGACAGATGGAGAGAGACTCAGTGGAGATGGAGCTGGAGATGAATAGATGCTGAGGACAATGAACTAGTGTTTCATTTTTATAGGTAGAAAGAAGAAATCCGGTTGCATTTTTTGGGGATGCTTGCATTCTAAAAGTCATTGCTGAAATGAAATAACACACACGAGCCACCTCACCTCAAAACACACAAAGAAATTCACTAAATGTGTTCTAGATCATTGCAAAGGGTTTCTACAGATCTTATAATGGGGACTTTTTCACTTTAAACAATTGGTCCTTAAAGGGATGAGACTCTTCATTTACATATGCAGTATGTCTGAAGTGGTACGGCCTTCCAGTGATGCTTAACATTTGGTCAAATACAGCAGAAAAGCAGAGCATAACAGACCGCAACTTCCCCTTAGGTTTTGGTAATGGGATGCTCCAGGTTACAGGTCATTAAGTTCCTATAGTGGAAAAGGAGATTTAGTTTTGTTTTAAATATGCTGGAGTGGAGGGTTTTGACAAATACTAAAGCACACTTTCTCTTGATAGGCCCCATTTGCAGATGTAGAAGATTTCTGACTTTAGTATTTACTGTGGATCCTTTCAGAAAAACAACAAGGCTATCAGAGAATATGGTAAACTCATCAGACACGTGCATTACTGCAGGGTTATAACGATTTACTTGATTATTTTTACATTGTGTTTTCTTACTTAAAGCATGATGTTGTTTTGAAGCCATTTTATATTCTCCCTCTTACTAGACACTTACACATAATTACTGTGGCCGTTAACTATGTAAAACTTGATTAATGTGTTGATTTTCATTGTTTCTCTGAAGTAATTGCTGTGAGCATGTAAGCAGCAGTGTGTTTCAGGCAATCACAACCTCAGTAATTTATGAAAAAGCTCCAATTAGTGAGCATGAAATGTAGTGCAAGTCACCGCTGGTAGTGAGGAGCTTTATGAATAAAGCCTCAGGTCTTTTATTCTGTCGAATGTTTCCCATTTTGGCCAGTCAGCACCAAAATGAATATGCCTATATATGTGTGGTTTGTACAGTGCAATCATAACAGGAATGTATGTTCATACCAATCACGTTTGACACTGCAGAGGGAGTAGCTGGCACAACTCACTATGTTGCAGTTCAGCTACACAGAAAAGAGGAAAGGAGGATGTGTCAGAGCAAAAACAAACATCACATATGCTTTTTGTGTATGGACTCAGGAATACTGTACTCATATGTGCGCCTTTCATTCAGTCTGACAGTCAGCCTCTCTCTCCCAGTCTTCTCTTTTGTGGGCAGACAGATGGGAGCTTCAGTCACCAGAGAGGGGGTCTTTGATCACAGTGAAGCCTGGATACATTATGAGGGATATGAGTGCTGGTGGTGGTGGTGGTGCGGAGGGAGTGGAGAGATGGGACGGGGGTGGAGGGGGGTTGGAGCAGGAGCCTGTCAGATTTGCCGTCTGTTGCTCGGGCTGATCTGAAGGGGAGCTCAGGAAATGATCAAAGCCCAGGTTAAGTCTCTAATAGAGCTGTCGTTTAGGCTAATCTCTCTCCTCCCTCTCCCAGCAAAAGCTCTCAACCCTCCACCCTGCTCTCTCAGAGGCAACGTGTCACTGCCAGCACAGCTGAGTGTCTCATTCAGGACGACAGGACAACATGGTCTTAACATCAACACATATTGACACACCATATGTTGTTTTTAATAAATGCTGCGTTGGGAAAAAAAACCCCCTGAAATGGCACACTATAGTTTCAGCTGGGCAGCTTACACTAGCCGTCACAGTTGTCACAGTAGTACTTTATCATATGTGTTTTTACCATTTCAAACAAAGTTCAGAGTACTTGAGTGTAGTTTTAAAGACACTCCTCCATGTTTTTTATTTTATTTTTTATTCTCACTCAGTTGCGCGAATCCATCCCATCCCAGTTTAAATTTGATGATGAAAACGATGAAACTCAACTGTGAACTAAAGTTGTATTTTGTTTCCAAGCAGATAGTTGTAGGGATGTACAGTGCCGTGCAAAAGTATTTGCTCCCCTACAGAAATATTCTGTTTTTGCATATTTGTCACACTTGGAAATGTTAATGCTAATGTTTTAACTCATCAGTCCACAGGATGTTGTCCCAAAAGTCTTGGGGCTCATCTAGATATTTTTTTTTTGTAAATGCCGGACGAACCTTTATGTTCTTTTTGGTCAGCAGTGGTTTGTGCCTTGTAACTCTCCCATGATGCCATTTTCACCCAGTGTCTTCCTGATTGTGGAATCATGTACACTGGCCAGTGAGGACTGCAGATCTTTTGATTTTCATCTGGGTTCTTTTGTGACCTCCTGGATGAAATGTCAATGCACTCCTGGAGAAATGTTGGTCCAGTCGTGGGAAGGTTCACCACTGTTCCATGTTTTGTCCACTTGTGGATAATGTCTCTCACTGTGGTTCTCTGGAGTCCCAGAGCCTTAGCAATGGCTTTGTAACCCTCCAGACTGATAAATGTCAATGACTTTGTTTCACATCTGTTCTTGAATCTCTTTAGAACGTGGCATCATGTGCTGCTTTTTGAGACCCTTTAGCTACTTCAAAATGCCAGACAGGTTCTATTTAGTGATGTTTAGATTCAACAAGTCTGGCAGTAATTATATGTGGGTGTGGATGGTGAGATTGAACCCAATTACCAAATGAATTTGGTTACTTGGTAGATTGGTAGCTAAAAACTGCATTCTGTGTTTTCTTGAGTTATCTTTGTCTTACATTAAAATTTGCTTGATGATCTAAAACATGAAAGTGTGACAAATATGCAAAAATAGAAGATTTCTGTAGGGGGACAAATACTTTTGCACTTCACTGTATGTCTAAAATATTGTGCATGCACTCATGACCAGAGAAGCTCTACAGCTTAAATAAATGTACAATGCAGTGGCCTTTCCCAAATCAATGGGGAGTTTAGGATGCTCTTTTGGCAAGCTTTTATTTCATGCCATCTTTCACTGGCCAGCCAGCCAGCCAGGCTAACGCCATGCATTTACTCCACTTTCCAGTGGGTATGTCAAAGTGTTGTGAGGATCTTTTAGGTTTCGGGTAGCTGAACTCTACTTTACAACCCAGCTCTGAGTGTGACAGTTTGAAACAGCTATAAACACTTACTCCCTTTAGACATGAATGGACATCTTTATATGGGAAGATGATCTTTGGAAATCTCCTTACTGCTTTTAATGAGTGAGAGTGTAATGTGTCACTTCAGTGAAAGTCAAGCTTAGCTAATTACATTCCACCTTTTGATAAAAATGGCTAAAATGACATAGCATTAAATAGCACTAGCACCTGAACCACTATGGCAGCGTGTGAAAGAAGGGTCTAACCAGAGAGACAGCTTCCTTGGCTTAATATACTACTTTGCATCAGTATAGCTGCGATGTTTGCTTGGATCTAATCCCAGTTTTGGCCAGTCAGTCCCCAGTTTTGGTCCAGGCTATACTACCTCTACAAATATTCGATGGACTGCCATGCAATTTTATATTTATAGTAGGGGTGGGAGTTTAACACGTTAATTACGATTAATTAATTACAACAAAAATAACACGTTAAAAAAATTAACACATTTAATCGCAGTTTGCACTCCAGACAACATGGAACGTTTGTCAGTGCACGAGTTCCTGGTCCACCAATCACACTGGTGCACAAGACGACGTCAGAGCTAGGAGGCTAACAACAACCAACACGTAGGGCTTTTCCACCAAGAAGCACCAGGTGCTAGTTTGGTGTTGAGTTGGTTCAAATCCCGTTCCTCCTTGGCCAGGAGCCAAGTTGGAGCCACGCCGTTACGTCACCATAAAACGTCTACGCTTGTATCCATTACATAGCGGTTAAACAAACGCAATAAGTTGATGATAATATCTATGTTTATCCATCTTTATAAAGATGAACATCTTTATAAAAATGTTTATAAGGTCCGCGGAGGTCCGCGAGGCGGAGGTCACCTGTTGCCCACCTCTGGAACATCCACATATCCGCGTCACAATTGTACCGGATTTCAGCGCAACAGTGTGTGCAAAACTTCCATGTGTCCCAGGAGTCATTCCAATACATCTGCGATCGGCTAGCAGTCCTGGTCCGAGTACGAGCAACTTAACTGTAGGTCTGTTTATTTTTGGCCAGGGATATTTTTCTTTACACATTTTCAGTGGCCAGGGTTTCCACTGTTCTGAATGGACTTGAAATTGCACTTTTTCCAGATATTAAAAAGAGCTTGAGTTTAAATAAAGTTCTATAAAAGCTTGAATACAGCCACCATTATGATTTATAGTGCCATTGTCAATCTGATGCAAAATAAACAATGTTTAGTTGTTTAAATGTATGGATGTGTCCATCATCTGATTCAGTCATAGACCAAAATCCATTTAAATTGAAAATTGTTGCTTCTTGTGGCAAATATTGTTATGCGATTAAAATGCGATTAATTGCGATTAATTAATCACAAAGCCTCTAATTAATTAGATTAATTTTTTTAATCGAGTCCCACCCCTAGTAAAAAGAGAAAAAAAAAAACGTTCCTGCCACCGGCCTGGAACAGACCAGCCGTTCGGGAAACTTCCCGAACCTCCCAATGGCCAGCCCGCCCCTGGTATCAATGAATTGATGGTGAGACGTTGGAGACGGCAGCATGTATTTTTTATTTTTTTAACCAACCGTGTCACAGGCACTGTTCGGAAAAAAACATTTATCTATCTAAAGTTAAAAAAATCTTTCTGTTACATTTTTCTGTGAAAATATCCCATGTTACAATGTGAACATCTGCGGCTTATAGACAAGTGTGGCCTATATATGTACAAAATCTTTTTTAAATTTAGTGGGTGCAGCTTATATTCAGGTGCGCTTAGTAGTCCAAAAATTACGGTACTTTTTTCTTTAGTTTTTTTTCTCGTTATCTCCCTGCTCATCCAGCATTCTCTCATTCTCTCCTCTTCCTGCTGTCCCTTTTAAAACTAGTCATATAATATTCTATATAAATTTCATTTTAATGTCAGTAACATTAGAAATTACAATGAATTAAATTACAATCTAATTAAATGATATATGTAAATAATGACATTAGCATTGCTGGCCTAATCTTCTAGCATCTGTTCATTCTGTTGCTATGGGAAAACACATAAACTAAACTAAAATTAGAGAAATAGGCGCATTACTGGCTATATAATGTTTTATCAGACTGTATGTGTTTTATCCTCTTTTGCTTTGCAAATGCCCCAAGCTGTAGCTGTGTCATTATATTTTCAAAGATAATAAGATTCAAGATTTAATAAGGGTTATTTTTCAGTCCACCTTCTCTAAAGGAAGCTCGATAAACAGTTGAGTAACTGGAATAACATTTCTTTAAATGAAAAAATGTCCACGAGTGCTACATGTGCCCTATGCTCTTCGCTATGTTCTTTGCAATATGAGGCTGAGAGATTTTCAGTTGGCTAGAATAATCACAACCTTGGAAAGAACTAATAACCATCATTTAACAAGTAACAGAGTTGGGGGCATGTACAGTCATATCTGCAGAGATACTTACAGGCAGTCAAGTGACCAGACATAGAGAGAGAGGGAATGAAGGCTAGAATTTGAGCTGAATAAAAAGTGTGTGCAATGAAAGGGAACAGGCAGGTCTGTACTGCTGTACTATGCAGCTTGAGTTCAGTTTTGATTTGCTGCAGTTCAGCATGGCTCATGTGCATGAAATGACTTTAACACATGAATCAACACATGAATAATGAATAAAACTACTGTATAAATAGGGGGAAAAAACACAATTCTTTCCTCTTATACATTATTCAATAAAAAACGAGCGTGAATGAAACATTAAAAGGCTGGCACAGGTGCAGAAAAGGGTCAAAATAAGGCTCTGCATCACTTGCACATTAACTGCTACCTACCTGTGTTTGTTGTTGCAAAGTTGTCCCAGGGGAATATACACCAAAAAGGGAAAGTCGGGGTTTTGCTGTAGAATTCATACCAGTTCAGCTACTAAAGTAAGCTCAGAGTCTTACTGGTGCCACAATGAAATTACCTTTGTTAATACAGTTACATATTATGTTGCTACTGTATCTACTAAATGTATGTTGTATGCTGACAGTCAGTCTGTCTGTGACCTGAACCAGAGTAAATATTACGTGCACAACTTGTGTTACATCCTTGTGCACAATATGTTTCATGTATGCACAACTACTGTACATGTATGTTGTGTCATTTTGCATCCATCAAGCCCAGAGGATTCCACCGTGTGTGTTGTACCTATAGTCCAGCCCTGCAGTAGTGATGAGCTGAGGGATGTGCATGAATTAGAGCAGAAGAGCGAGTCTTTTTTCCCAGACAGCTGCCAGCAGCAACGTCCTGAAAAATGATGAAAAAAAACTCAAATATATGTCAATGGATAAAAATACTACATGCATAAAATCACTGGCTTCCTGAATTACTGCAAGCAAGCAGCAGTTTAAGGAGAGAGGGGAAAAGATACACGAGAAAAAGGTGCAACACACTTTGAGGGAGGCTTTTAAGATTGCTTATATACTTTTTAAAATATAAGGAGAGGCATTTTCCAAGACTGTTTCTGCAACTTCCATCCAATCACAGAGCATTAAATCACATTTTGTACACTGCCAACAATGAGCTGAAGCTAATAATTATAAATGACTACATTCAGTCGACTGCACCGTGAAAGGTGTCACCAGCAGTGTAAAACCCACAGATAATTATTACTCAACTCTACAGTTTCCTGCACCTCTACAAAGCCTTTTGGCATATTCCTGCTAATAATTTTAATTTTATGGCTTCGCTGTTTTGAGTCAGTCTCACCACTGTCATCAGCATCATTTTCAGATGTAGCAGGCAGCTGGTTGCATAAAATCCCTGATAAATGTGTTCGCAACCTGGCCAGCTCCAAACGGCAGACAGACGCAGTTAATGACTGACTGGTGAAAGTAATGCAACAGTTACTATCTTGTGAGTTGATGGAGTCCACACAGACGATGAGTGGATACTGGATGTTTTTCAGATTAGAAATGATTAAATGTATGGTCTTAACATAAATAAACAGCAGCATTTTTAAATTTTCCAGGGGATTCCAGCATTTCTGTGTTGTGGAAACTTCAAAATCTTTAAAAGAAATTGGAATGAACAGGAGTTTAGTGTTTATAAAATCCTACTCTACTGGGATAAACAGTGATTATTGAAAACATTTCTCTCCCGGTGTACTGGCAGTATACTCCTGCATTCCTGTGTCAACTTTTATTCAGTTTTCAGCACACAGACGTGGAGAAAACTCTGAATTCATCATTTAAAAAGAAAAAAACCTCAGCACTTCTACAAAGTACATCAGGGAGGACATGTGTGCGGTCTGCCACTGAATGTCTGAGGTGAGGCTGAGCAGCAGGGCAAGGCCCACAGCAGCGTCATGCTGTCATCGCGCTTCTATACACTCACATTCAACTGTTTCAGATTTTTACCCCTTGAGGTCAATGCTGAAATTGTGTTCATCCTTCATCCCTGCACACACAGCTGGAGCCAACTCTTGCGTTCATCTTTGCCGTAGGACAGTGAGTGAGTCTGACTGAGACCCTCAGACCTTTAAGATGATTACTTTCCTCTTCTGTCTCTTTATCTTTCTCTCTGCCTGTCTTTGTCTGTGCCCACTCTAACCAGACTTCCCTTCTCCGTCTCTGCCTTTTCTCCTCTACTAACTTTCATTCCCTCGTCACCCCTTTCTCCCTCCCTTCTTCCATTATCCGTCTTTCTCTCTTTGTCTCTCTGGCCTGTGACCGACCGTGATGTCGGAAAAAAATAAAAGGCAACAGAGCCGGTGGTCAGCAAATCTTCTGTCTTTCCCGCAGAGCATCAGTGTGTGTGAGCGCGCGAGTGTGGCACAGTGCTGGATACAGGACAGGAGAGTCATCTGTTTTCCTGTCACAGCTTGTGACCTAAAAACCATGAGTGAGGTCCGCTCGATAGCTGGCCAGGTGCCTACTGCAGGCACAGAGGCGATGGATGAGATTTGGACATCATTGCATCATCAGACAGTATGGCATGAGAGGAGGGACAGAGTTGGGAAGCTGGCTGTCAAAAGTACTCCAGTAAAGAGGATTCATTACTTATTGGTGAATGATTTCAATTTGAATGCAAATTGATTTACTTATATAGCCTTCAATTAAGATTAATATTAATAGTTTATTATTCTAAATAATATCTACCTATCTAAACCTGAATTGATCAGCTTAATATTAATAATAAATGCAATAATAATAAGATAATGCATTTCTTTACATGATGTACAGTCATGACCACAGTCTCTATAACTAAAATATGACATCTGATGAGTAAACATTTTGTACTCAGATTAATGTACTGCCATTAAAGAATCTGTAGCCATATGTGTTTTGTCATTGCCAAGGTCTTCAAACTGATGTACCGGTAAGTTGTCTTTGATCACACCAATTGATTATAGGGTGAGGACCAGTAATGAACATAGGTGCCTGAGCAACAGAGCAAGAGAAGCGAAGGCATTCACGTTATTTAGTTAGGGACAGCTAAGTTAAGTTTACCACCCCACTTTTTGTCTTCTAAAAATACTAAATAATAGTAAATATAGAGAGTAAATTGTAAATATAATCATCATACAGTCATGGCAATCAGATGATTATATTTACTATACTATACTACTATTTTTATTTATTTTTTTTACTATTTTGAGCAACTGTTAAAAACATGTAATAAAAAAATCCCAAATTTTTAGACAGCCTTTGAAATGGTTAAGTTGAACCCTGATTGACAGCCACAACAAGCTCTGGTTTTCAATCACATCTGTCAATCCATACAGGTGACTGTTTACAAAGGTGACAAACGTGTCATTTAGCTTAACTGCAATTATTGACTGAAAATAGAACATAGGATGAGATAGCCTGGTGTATGTTTAATAAACCTACTTGGCCCTCTGACTCCAGTCAAACTTTACATTTGGTTAAAAAAAAGAAAGAATTGTGTTGCTATCGCATGGACAAAAAAGACAGAGCAGGTCACACAGCGTAGCAGCAGCAAGTTAGTCAGACCAGTCAAGGGAAATTATTGTACTACTTTCTACTCAGCTTGAAGGATGTGATCCATAAATGAAGGCATCTGCGTATTCTATGTATGTACGCTGTTGCTGAACATGTGTATTACTGCCAATGTAGCATAGTTTTAGACACAAATGTTGAGCTGCATGCAGACATCCACAGAGACACATGATGAAATTTACATCACTAAGACGTTACACCTCTTACTGTTTAACACTGTAGAGTCCTGGGGAAGCGGTCACTTGGGACTACAGGGAGCACTGTGTTGGCAAACAGAGAGCATTGTGGGAGTTCAGCTTTTAAAGTGCCAACATGAGAAAGGCTCCTGTGATGCTTAATGCCTACCGGCCAGAGCTCTTGTATTATAAGTGAACTAAAGTTAACTATGACAGCATTACTATGGGCTAGTGGCTGATTTCCTATGCCTGTTGACTGCCCTGCAAGGGAGTTTAAAGCAATTTCATCAGGAAACGGAATAATGTCCACTGAGTTTATTGTGTGTTATTAATTAATTGATTATTAATTGGTAAGGCTGCTGATTTATCGGTGAAGAAATTTGTTCAAAATTTAAATAAAAAATTTAACTAGAGTATGTGGCTGTTTCTTGTCTTAATCCAAGAGGTTAGATGGTGAGAAAATTAAGGAAATTAGTTTTAAATTAAAATGTTTCTTCGAGGACAGGACCTCCAGACTCCCTGCCTATTATGTATCTGTCCAAGCTTCCCCATTTTAAAACCTAGCCAGGTTTATGATAATGAACATCATGATTAAAAAGGTCTGCACTTAGGTCCATCAGCGTTTAACCTTAGCTGGGTTCTATATAGCACTTTGCAATGTGTTGCTCATTTACCTATTGACACACCAATGGCAGCAGAGCTTCCTTACAAGGTGCTCACCTGCCATCAGATGCAACGTTGGGTTCAGTGTTTTGATCGAGCACACTTCGGCACGTGGAAGGGATCAAACCACCAACCTTGTGATTAGTTACCCTCCTCTACCACCTGAGCCACGGCCACCCAATCTTTTTCATGTTCCAACTTCCAATTAAGGCTAATACCAGTGGCCTTTCCGGCAGTTCTTTTGATCATATCACATGACTGTCCTCCACTGACCTAATTCGAAAAAGCGGAGTGACTTGTGTGTGCCAACAAATTTCATGTGATTTTGTGTCTTGAGTTTTGTTTTACATTCAGATCACCGTCATCCCCTGACATTAGATCGAAGTCTTGTTCACACTAGATGTGGATGGCAGGGCAGTGAAAAGGTACAGTATGTGCTGAGCTGTTACGACGAGTAGCTTAGCCAGGCCTCAGCTGGAGCTGTCAAAACTAGCATTTCAATCTAATGCTGAGGTGTCAGAAGCAATATTCAGGCACAGAGGAGAGAAAAGAAGAAGTAAGTTTTAAACAAAGCATAACCAGAATCTCAAATTTGGCAAGAATGATCCCAAATTTCAAAATGGCTGCCACATAATCAAGAAAAGCTGTTTGAGAATGTGCTACTCTGTTATCCTCAGGATGGATGTTATTTTTATGAACAAATCAAACACACTTTTTTTCAGTTGTATTCTTTAAAATGTAGAAACATTCATTTGGCAGGTAAATTCATGTGCGTCCAACCCAATTGTGCTATTTCTTGCCAAACACTGTCATGTTTCAAACATGAGCAGGGTTGAATGGACCTTGCTGCCAAAAAAAAGCCTGCATTTTTCTGGCAGTGTGATATTTGTTTTGCAGTAAAATTGACAGAATATTCATTGTTCATGAGGTTTGTACTTTGCCAAGTCAAAATTTTATTCCAAACTCTTTTTTTCTTCTTTTTTGGCTTTTGATTTCATCCACTGTTTTTGCCATGCTGAATCTCACATTTAATCTCAGGTAAGGTGGTTAGGCTTTGGTTTAGCTTCGATAAAAAGGGATATCATGCTGTTTAAAGAGAACAGGAGGTGATGCCGGCAGATCTGAAACTTTCTACGTGTATATGAGCCTTCTCGTCCTTCACCTGTATACTGATAACATTTGCAGACCATCTCCCGCTGCAGAAAAGTGTCTTCCTTTAGAGGGGCATAATCATGCTGACGCCGGAACTCATATCTTACCACATAAACCCCCCCATACATAATTCAAAGGCAGAATTTTTCTCATGCTCTAGTAATCTGGTTAAATAATTTGGGATTACATTGCCTTAGCTGCACACCAGTAAGGGGATCAGCGCTCTGCCCATGAAATGCCCTCTGTTGTATGGTACAAAGGGCATCTCAGTCGCCCATGTATTTGCAGTCTGGATAATCTCCCACTGGCTTTAGCACCAAATGCAGGCATGGTTTCATATCTGGGAAGCTTTGTTAACAGCTAATAGGGCTGTTTACTCCACCCCCCAAGCTGAGCTGTGACTTTGACGCAGACAATTTAATCAGGAGCGATCGCGCCGTGATGCAAACATAGGTTGGCTGTTGAAGGAAAAGGCCGTAACATCTTCGGCTTTCAATATGCGGCTTCAAAAAAAAGAAGAAGAAAGGAACAAACAAAAAAATTCACATTTATGAGGCATACTTATGAGGTGAATTGAATAATGTGAATGGAAAAAAATGCTGTTAGAATAAAAGAGAATAGGTCTTATTCTCCTCTATCTTTGGTGCATCTGAGCCAATTTCACACTCAGGCTCCTGGCTGTTTGAATTAAATACACTCTGCTTTCCTTTTCCCTATTGTCCCTCTGCCAGATGCCTGTATGTGACTAGTTTAGTTCACTCCCTCGACTGCCATCAGTATTCATCCAACATAACCTGCTCCATTGGGTCCCAACCTACACATAGGCTAAAGAGTGAGAGACATTGCTCATTCAGATTGGACTCTTTGGTAGACAGAGATAAAAGGATGCAAAAAGGACAGAAGTGACAAAAAGATGGAGGGAAGATACTTAGGAGAAGAGAGAAAGAGAGAGGAAAGGGGCAGCAATGGGAGAAGCAGACAGAGGTGAAGGTGAAAGGAGACAAAGCAGCCAGAAATAAAAGACCCAATCTGCCCTCTTCCCTCCGAGTCCTCACTCACATGATCCCCCGGGAGACAAGAGAGGAGGATGAAGAGATGCTACGCAGGGAGGCAAAAGGAGAGGTCAGATCATTAGGCAGGCAGAGGTGAAAGGTCACAAAACCAGTGACCCCGAAGAGGAAACGAGAGGAGAGGAGAGGAGAGGAGAGGAGGAGGAAGGAGGAGTTAGTGATCAGTCAAACCTTCTCACAGCTTGAGCTGGCTTAACAAATATTGATTTGTACATCCTCATGTCATGTCTAACAGGACTTTAAAACTCTTAATCTCAGCGATACAAGCGCATGATTAGGATTCGGAAGAAGAAATTCAGCGCGGGATTCAGATGACTGCTTTGATGACTCAAGTTTTACTGAAGCAAACAACCCAACAGACTCTTCCCTGCTAACTAAACTCTTAGATTACCAGCATTTGCAGTGAGGAGGAAATATTAGTTTGTACTGTTTGCTGTTCAAGAGAGCTGCTTGATGGGATTTTGACAATGACAATTATGTTTTTTTCTTCAAGTTTTTTGCCCTATGA
>OMNN01082574.1:0-11975 GCA_900302755.1 Chromis chromis | reverse complement strand
TGCTTTTCCAAATATAATTTAATTCACTTAGAATCCAGATAGGATGAAACTAAACACCCTGATAACTGATCAATATTCATGAAGTTATAATCATCATTAATTATTCATGACCTTTATTTTTATTTATTAATACTGCACAAGAACAATTCTGTTTTTGTATATACATCTCTTCAACATGAATCCTGTTAGCTTCAGTAGTCAGCGTGATGTGGTGACCTGCAGCCTGTTAGCATTAGGCTCAGTGTGTTAGTATCTTGTGAGACCTGTTAGACACCAAAATGTAATCATCTGTTAACATTTTTTTTATCAACATTTCCTGAAAATTTCATCAAAATCCGTTCATAACTTTTCGAGTTATCTTGCTAACAAACAAACAAACAAACAATACGGAATGGTGTGTGTTATTTGTTAAAGAACAATGAAATCCCAATTTATATAAAATAAAACCCAAATGACTATGAAATAAGGCCCCCAAAAAATTTATTTAATAAACCGCCTGCTGCTTTTTAAATCAGGAACCTATTTAAAGTATTTTAACCCTCCCTGTATTTTTAAATTTAATTAAATGAAATAAAATTCCCTTTGTTTTATTTACCCATGGTCCCTAACTATGAAGTTTTAATCACGGTCCCTATCTATGAATTTTAACCTCTCAAAAATATATATTTATCCCCACTAATCAACTAATAAACCCCCTCAATCAAACCCTGATAATTTTACTAGTGTTTTGTAGTTTTTAAATATTTTTTTAAAGTTTTTTTTGTGTGTTTTTTAATGTTTTTTAACTCCCGCTATAAACGTGTGTATCCCTGCTATGAACTGTAAACCCTCAATAAAAACGGGATCTCTAAAACATTAACCCCGCACCCAAAAACAAAGATAACCCCCGAACCCGACCAGAATTCCCTCCTAGACCTCCCCTGCTAGCTAGCTAAGCATTTACAGCCCCGCAGTGGGAGCAGTAAAACTAGCGAACCGGCGACGCGTTAGCCACCTTATTAGCGAACCAGCTACCGGTCTCGTCCACTCCTGTGTGGCAGGTTAGAGTGGGAAACAGCCTATGACGGGACCCCCCACCCCAAGGAAAAACTCATCGGATCTATACGATTCACGTAAATGGCCTATTCTGAGTTAAAAACTGTGAATTTCGCTGATTCGCACTGATTTGCATGTATGTATGGAGCCTGTTAGCATTAGCCTGAGTCTGTTTGTATGTTGTGAAGCCTGTTAGCCTTAGTCGTTTAGCGTGATATATACCCTGTTAGGTTTAGGCTCAACCTGATATGTAGGACCTGCTAGCATTAGCCTCAGTCTGTTAACCCTTTAAGACCTGAGCCTCAAAATGTCCACCTGGTCTTTTTTGCTTTATTTTGATTAGAAAAGGGTCAGAAAATGTCCTGTGAGTGCTGGTGCCCATTTTTTTCAGAAGAAACTTTCAATATCTGGCAGTTATATACGATTTACTGCCTATTATAAGAGTTACGGTAATTTTACGGTAATTTCATCCAGCGGATTCCTGGGGGGGCACGAATGAAATTACTGTAATGACACTATATTGGCTGTAAAGCGCAACGTAATTGCACTTTACAGTCAATATAGTGTCATTATGGTAATTTCATTCGTACCCTCCACCCCAAGGAATTTGTTGGATTTTTCCCAATAGCCAAACCGTAACATAATCACGGTATTCCAAAGTGTGCTGCCCAAACGTGTCGCCGATGACACACTAGGACTTAAAGGGTTAAGCTTGTTTACATTAACTGCCTTGGTGTCATCAGACGGTGGCACTATCTGAGACATTAGCTGTAATAAAAAAAAGGAGAAATACATGGAAATTAAGCCTGCTGTTTGCTAACTAACAGAAATACTAAAATACAACAAAACGTTGGCCATCTAGTCAGGATGCAAAGCTAAACTATCAATCAACAATCAATTAATCATTACAAATCAACAAATTAAGTACAGTGGATGCTATTCCATGCGTTGATATTGCTGCTTTTGAATATGAAAAGGTGTAAAAGCGGCTAGCCTCTCGACTATAGGAAAGCTGTCCTAGTAGTCGTCATTAACCGGCACATAAGTCTTAGTCATGGTGCCCCATTGCTAGCTAAACCCCAACAACACTGAACTACCTGTAGTCCAATTGACGGCCTCCTCTGGACGCTACAGTATTAAACAGTAAGAAGCTCCCTCTGGTGGCACAACTAGGTACTACAGCTATACATTTTGAACAAAACATGCATGTCCTTTATCTTCTGCCTTATCGTTTAATACACATTTCAATCGGCTAAATTACTAATCGTTTAATGGCTAATCATTAAAACCCCTATAATCTATGAGACAACTCCGGCAAGATGTCATTATTCTGTCATTTCAGCTGCTATCAGACATATTTTATGTGGTCTGGAGGCAAATAAAATAAAATAAACAGCTGATCAGTCAAAGGCCAAACATAAAAATGCATGAAAAGTACCATGGAAGCACGGCTAATGATTAAACTGAACCGTACAGCTCTCTATAGAGGCGAGGAGAGCTGCAGATCTGGGTAATAATTCATAGGATCAACACTATAAGGGACCCTGTTGTTTTCACATTGTTGGATATATTGTTAATGAGTGAGTAAACTGAAATGGAAACTTGGAGGTTTCTGGAGCAGCGTGGCCGTCCTTCCTCAGTGGAAACTACCTCCTCGTAATCAGCAGACAGAGAGAAACAGCAGCTCTAAGGGCGTATGTACTGTGTGACAGATCACTGTTACGATTAGATAATGAATTTCTATACAAACAGCGCCGACAGCAGCCCAGCGGTTTTGCTCGGGCACCCAACAACATGTGACAAACATGCATTTATTAAACCCCGTGAGAAGACAGGCGGAACACGACCTACCAGTCATACTGCATGTGTTTGTGTGCGGTTAATGATTTCCCCAGGCCTCCTGCGTGGCGTAGCCCGCCTTGTCTCCGCCCTGGAAGAAATAAAAAGAGGATTGTTAGGGGGTGGCTGTAAGACGGAGGGTGGAGGAAGGAGGGAAGGGAGGGATATAGCGTATAGAAAACAAACAAGGCCGTACAGTACAAAGGCCAGCAGCAGCCCCTCCTTCCCCCTGAAATCCCCTCTGTCCTCATTCCTCAAGCTTACCGCTCTCAGTTTCCCTGTCCTCCGCTGACTCCTTCCCCTTCATCTTTCCCTCCCTTCTCACTTTACAAACCTACTTTTTGTTCCCCTTTTTTTTTCCCTCCACTGCTCTCATTTGTCATATTACGTCCACCTTTTTTGACTTTAGCCCTCTTGTTCCTTCCCTCTGGAGTCTCGGCCCGTTTACCTCACAGACAGACATGAAAGCCAAACATTTATCGATGGTTCGGTGTCACGGTCGCGCTGGAGTGTTTGCACAAACGTCCTCGCACAGCCTCCGTTCCTGGATCTAATGCGGACAGACGTATGGACTTCTGCTTCCTTGAAGGTGTCTGACTTTGAAGTTTACCAACCTGACAGCTCAGGTGGTAAACAAACAGAGCTGAATGCTAAGCTAGCTGCGCGAAACTGAAGGACCAGTTAGACATTTGTAGTTGCTCTTACCACAATTCATGAAAAGACCAGTTTCATTCTCATGTGTACATAAATTACAGAGCTGGATGTGTTTAGCCTAGCTTAGCCGAAGTAATTCAAGCGACCTATTCCCACCACTTTATTAAAAACAAGGTAAAAATCCAATTTAAACCTTTAAAGTTGCAAACATTATATTATAAAGGGTTGTGTTGACTTAATGTTGTTGCTAATTGCTTCAACTTAAGATTGTGTGTTGTTTAAACTCAATTTTCTTGCATTAGTTGATTGAAAACTACATTTAAGTTGAGGTAACTTTCAATGGTAGCATCTGGACTTGGTTGAGTAGCTCCAAGATGTTCCACCTTCATCCAAGAGGCTTCATCAGTTCTAAACTGACTGGTTGGGAGTTCCAGGTTTTAGACTCTTCAGGATCCATTAACTCTTTAGGCGCCACAGTTTTTTCAATAAAATATTCGATTTTGACGTCACGATTTCAAAAGGTTGTAGCTTGAAAATGGTTCGAGATAAAGGCGTACTGTAAATGAGAAAAATCATCAGTATGACCCAAAGTTTGTGATGGGAGTAAATCCACTCATCAAATTTGCATATTATGACATCACATTGCCAGAATTTGTCAGATCTCTGTCTCCACGATACCCAACAGGCTCATCAGAATGTCTGATCCACTTGTGATACACTTTCTCATCTCTCAAGCAAACCCAGCCATCAAAATTGTAATTTACGACGGGACCCTGAACGCCACTGCTGCCTCCACCGCTTCCCCCGCGTGTGCCGCCATTTCCGCGTTTTTTTACATTCCCGCTACCCCCGTCATCATTAGCGGTGTTCTGACCACCCCTGCTCCCCCCACTATGGACACGGTGAAGCAAAGCATCGGCTCCAGTATGAGCTGCTTGTGGACTGTCATGGCGAACAGACTACAACCACTACTTCCTCGTCTCCTCGACTAGGGGGGCGGTTTTCAAACTCTATAAACTCCAAAACTTTGAATAGAAACACAAAAGTTGCTCAGGTTGAAGTTACAGATGTCCGACATCTCCTGGTGTAAAGTAGTAACTACATGAGGCACCATGTTTACAGCTATGGCTTGTTAAACTCAGCAATGTTGCTTGTCACATTTTTGCGACTTTGGCGCTTAGAGGGTTAACGGAGTAACGGAGTGTTAATGGATCCTGAAGAGTCTAAAACCTGTAACTCCCAACCAGTCAGTTTAGAACTGATGAAGCCTCTTGGATGAAGGTGGAACGTCTTGGAGCTACTCAACCAAGTCCAGATGCTACCATTGAAACTACGAGGACACAAATGACCTCTTGTGTGCCCCTTTCCACCATTGATCGTTGGTCATGATAACCCCGCCCCCAGCCCCTGATGTACTCAGTTCTTAGCTCTGGCCCAGCAAACAGTTAGTGCTTGCTAAACACCAGTCTTTAGAACCTGGAGTCGGTGCTTAGGTGGTGGAAACACAAAGAACTGGTGCTAAGTCAGGCTCTGGCTCTGAACTAAACCTGGAACCAGCTCAGTGGAAAAGGGGGTAAGAGAGTCTGCAGGAGAAGAAAGCTCAGCAGAGATTCAGTTTAATGATAATCATCTGCTTCTGCACACCTCTGGGCTTGTGGCTCCGTGTCTGTTCTCTGTTAAGGTTTATTACAGCAACTACTCAAGTAAACAACACGCTAATGACAAAATGCGTCCCTGATACAAGCGATTATGGTTCGTGTGTCGATAAAAATGACAAGAAAGGACAAAGAGAAAGGAAGAAAATGAGGCAAATGACAGGAAAAGAGAGAGAAAATCCAGAAAATGAAAGAGAAAGGACAAAAAAAACGCCTCCAGCTTTAAGAGTTTAAGGGAAAAGGGAAGCCGTTAAAGTCTTTACGGCCCCTTTGGACGGGAAGCGCCAGAGGAAATGCATTTGTGTGTGTTTCTATATGCTGATGGGAGTCAAATTAGGAAGTGTCACTAGATTTTTATAAAAACAGGAAATCCTGTCTCCTTATTTATCCATAAACAGCTCCTTAATCTGACGTTAAAATCCAAAAACGGAGTCGCTTGTTTTGTTGTTGTTTTGTTTTCTTTCTGAGCCAACTCAAGCTGCAAAAATGTGATTGAAAGTTGTGGGAAAAGTTTGATAGAAAACGTATTAGCCACGAACAGCTTGACGAATCCCTCCTGAGGTCGAGGTCCACTTAATACGTTTCTCTGCAGAGGAAGATCAATCGCTGTTTCCAAGGTCAAGAACGAAGTTTAACAATCAATCTTCTCCAGTGATAATTCAGAAAAAAGCCCACCCGCTCCTCTCTAATGTGTGCGGCAAGGACGGGGGAATTCCTGCCTCGGCCCTCGATGCAAAGAATCAATTTTCCCCTGTAGAAAAGCTTCACAGAGGGGACAGATAATTTGACAGATGGAGGTGCGAAGAGGAGCCTCTAAACACGACTAACTTTGCTAATAGTCGAGGGCCGGCGGGGGTCGTTCGGCCAGTTTACACAAAGGATTTCTGAGGCTGGTGGATTAGCAGCGAAGGCCGGGAGATGGATTGTTGTCTGTTCGGCACTGAGAGAACAAACGCCACCAGAAGACAACATGTTAAGAAGGAGGTCAACTATTTAGCCCCGGCGCTGACAGTCCGCGACGGAAGCCAAGATGGATCTGCAAGTCCACGGAGCGGCGGAGGGTGATGGGCGGTAAAGACAGAAGAAGAAAGCAAGAGAGAGAGAGAGAGAGTCAAGTGGCCGGGTGTCTTTTACGAGAGGACGAGCTTCAAAGCGGAGTCTCTTCATTTTGCTAACTCCGAGCGATGCCAGCGAGGCCTTTTCAACCATCTTTTCCCCGACATGAATAGCTCCTTTTGTCGCGGAGAAATTCCACTGGCAAGTCTCTAATTAGCTGGAGGGCTCTTCCCCTGCAGGCCTGTGTGGGCAAAGGGGAAGAAGAAAAAATAGAAAGACAGGGACACAAGGAGGGAGGAAGGAAAATGGATGAGCTGACAGATGATGCTCCCCGGAGTATTAATAGAATTGGAAGTGTTTTGAAAAAATTTAATTTCTGAGTTGGTCTGACGTGTGGTTAACCAGCAACCCGGCATGATCACCCAGCTGGTACCGACTCGCTGAGGACTGGCCGACCTACAAAAACATCACTCTCCCTGTCAGCAGCTCAACCGGCTAAATGCTAATTCACTGGTAACGTGAGCAATCTGAGGGCACCGTTTGATGAAGAGTGTCGTTCAAAAAATAATCCTGATGACAACCCCTTAATTATGAAACTAAAGGCGTGAAGTTTGAAAGATGAGAGTAAACATGCAGGGGAGGTTTAACCGTCTGAAAACGCTAGCAGGTTTCAAAGCCATGTTTTCTTTTAATAAGACTCACAAAAAACTGTAAAAACAGAAAGAATCTTTGATTTCCAACTTTCTTTCACGGTCCTTGAACTAATCATTTTTGACATGCGGTTCTGTTGGGAAAATTAACCAAACCTAAGCTTAAAAATTTGCCAAAAATAAAATGTTTGCTCTAAGCAGATTCTGTAAAAAACAAAAAATTCTACTCTCCTCTGCGCAACTGTGAAGCCTTTAGTGACTCAGCTGTGACCAACGCTTATGTAGCAAAAATTCAAGGAGTTTGTCAGCAGCTCAACCAGCTAAATGCTAATTCACTGGTGACCAATCTGAGGGCACCAGGAGGACGCCACACTGACGTCACGCACCGTTTGATGGAAGAGCGTCGTTCAAAAAATAACCCCGATGACGTCAGAGTCGTCGGGTTATCTGGAGTTCGGCAAGAAAACCTCTTAATTATGAAACTAAAGGCGTGAAGTTTGAAAGATGAGAGTAAACATGCAGCGTCTGAACACGAAAACACGCTAGCAGGTTTCAAAGCCATGTTTTCTGTTAATAAGACTCACAAAAAACTGTAAAAACAGAAAGAATCTTCTGATTTCCAACTTTCTTTCAAGGTCCTTGAACTAATCATTTTTGACATACGGTTCTGTTGGGAAAATTAACCAAACAAACCTAAGCTTAAAAATTTGCCAAAAATAAAATGTTTGCTCTAACCAGATTCTGTATAAAACTAAAAATTCTACACTCCTCTGCGCAACTGTGAAGCCTTTAGTGACTCTACTGTGACCAACAGTCATGTAGCAAAAATTCAAGGAGTTTTTCGGCTGAACTGCAGGCAGTGTTTACTCAGAGAACATAGGTGGCAACTAAAACGCAAGTTGCTAAATATCTATAGTATTAGGGCCACTGTTTTTTATAACAGCATTGGTAACACCTATAAGCACTTGGAAAAGCATTGTAAACACTGATTCTAGGTCTTTAATTTTTTTTGTATAGAAAATAAACTAAGAAATTTCACTTTCGTTTTTCTTCTTCTTGTTTTTTTTAATGATTTATGGTGTTATAACTGTGTCAAACTGCACAAGAGACATTTTTGAGTTGCCTCTACTTCTAGTCATGGTTGTGCTGTTTCCATAGAGGTGCTGGACTTTATATTAGAGTTAAAAATGAGCCCACAGTGAGTAAAAATATAATAGAAACAACGCCTTGAAACTGTATGGTAGATGCTACTGAATTGCATTATGGGAACTGTAGGATCCATTCAAAGGACTGATCGTAGCTCTTAAAGTTGTTTAATCTGTACCAACAACTACTTGAGCTGTCTTCTACAACAGCTCAAGTAGTTGTTGGACAAGCTTTAGGTCATGTTGGCCACATTTTAAGTTGTTTTGGTGAGATTTTCAGCCGTTTTGGACGAAAGCAAAGTTATTTTGGCCACGTTTAAGTTGTATTGCAAAGATTTTAAGTTGTCTTGGACATGCTTTGATACAGTTTGGACATGTTTTGATGCCTTATGGTCACATTTTAAGTAATTTTGTACAAGCTTTGAGACATTTTGAGTCATTTTGGCAAAGTATTAAGTTGTTTTGAAGAGATTTTAAGTAATTCTGGAGAAGTCGTAAGTCCTATTGGGCACGTTTTTGCATTACATTTTAGATTGTTTTGGTCATTTTGGGCACTTTTTAAGTTGTTTTGGACAGATTTCAAGTCAATTTGGAAAGTTCTAAGTCATTTGGGACAAGTTTTGTGTCTTTCTGGCCATGTTTTAAGTTGTTTTGGACAAATTGGAAGTCCTTTTGGCTAGAGCATAAAGTGAATGTGCCGTTGTCCTGTGTGTGTTTTGCAGCATACATGTGAAACTCCGCTGCCCCGTTTACACGCCGATCGGTGTCCTATTCCAAGTTGGGTTTTCGGTCGCGTGAGTGTGGCATTCGATCACATGCCTGTGCTATATTTGCACCGACTGGATAGCTATCTTATATAGTGTATCTAAGCCGACCCAGCCACAATGTCACATAATATCGTACAGGTTTGCGGGGCGTGTCCGGACCATGTGCTCTGAACTGAACCGAGGGTCACGAGCAGAGCAGTTTCTTTCTTCACTGTAACTTTATAAACTGACTTGAACCTGTGCAAATATGTAAACAACAACAACACGTGAAGAAGGGAGGAAGTTCAGGAGGTGCACATGCATCAACAATGAAGCAACAAACGGAATCGTCCTACTTCCTCTTCACAAAGCAACCGCAGGTCCCTCGAGTAAACAGCGAGGTTACGTGGGCCGATGCACAGAAAGGGAGGCTGATGACTACAGATAGCGACCGCATTTATGCAAAGAGCTTGATCAGAAGTGCAGGTTTTAAATCCGTCTGGAGTCCTCGAGCTGCATTTTCAAGTTCCGTAAAGTGGCTTCCTAACAGGAACATTTAATTATCTCATTGTTCTAAATCGTCCGGACCAGCCTGGAAGTTTGCCAGGAAGTCCTAAGAGGGCAGCTTTGATAGAAACCCACCAGAGGCCGAGTCTTGTGCTCACCGTGACGGATTGTTTGATGCGTCTCTGACTGAGTGTCACCACAGATGGAGGCTGAGCAACCTGGGAGTTCACTTTGTCCTGTTTTTAACAATCTGACTGACAAGATGCACACTGTAAAGGAAATACTGTGTAAATATAGCAGCATGTTGAACACAGTGACCAACAGCTGATTTAAATGCAGTTTAATTTGATGGTCACACGTAAAAAAGATTGAATTTCTATTTCTGGGTTTTTTATTTTATCATATTTATTTTTTTGGTTTTACTTTCATCAGTGACTTTACAAGATATTGTCTTTAATTCAATCAATTTCAATCCTTAATATTTGTGTATTTTCTTTCAATTACTGGCAAATATCGGTTAAATAACGAGATTAAATGAAACATATTAGAAAACACTGTAAATTTGCAGCCAAATGTTGAACAAGAACAATTAAAAAAAAAAAAACTTTTTTGTAGATATTTACTAGATATAGAACCATCTTATAGAAAATCTATTAACCCTTTAAGACCTGAGCCTCAAAATGTCCACCTGGTGGACAACGACATTGCTCTTTACACCCAATATGGTGTCATTACAGTAATTTCATTCGTGCCCCCCGCAGGAATCCGCTGGATGAAATTACCGTAAAAATACCGTAATGACACCATATTGGCTGTAAAGCGCAACGAAAAAATGGGCACCAGCACTCACAGGACATTTTCTCATCTTTTTGAAATCAAAATAAGAAAAAAAGACCAGGTGGACAACGGCGTTGCGCTTTGCAGCCAATATGGTGTCATTACAGCGGATTCCTGGGGGGCCACAAATGAAATTACCGTAATGACACCATATTGGCTGTAAAGCGCAACGCCTCAGCTTTCAGAAACCGTTTTTTTTCCGATAGCACAAACGGTGACATTTACGGTATTCCAAAGTGCGCTAGCCCAAATGTGTCGCCGATGACGCACTAGGACTTAAAGTATGTTTATACGTATATACTAAACAGATATTTGCTAGAAACGTATTTGAAAGAAAGAGGACATATATTAACGACTGAAATAAATAAAAAAAATGTATGTTATTTTATAGATTTTCCCTATTTTGTTAAATTACAGATAATAACTTGTAAAATCACAGCAAAAAAAAGTATTAATTTACACTTTAACCCTAAAAAACAGGCCAGAACTGCATCAAAAATCTGTCATAAAATGACACCGTTTTATTTTTATTTTAATCAGCTAAAACAGCATTACTTTACAGATTTTTTCCCACTAACGAGCCACGACAGCGTCTCCCATCCAGTCTGCTGATAAACACCAGCAGGTTTTTAGCTGCTGGAATCTCCAACTAGAACAAACTGCAGCTTCTTCTTGCAAAGTGAGATCACCAGAGTATTTCCGGAGGCATCCAGACCTCCTGTCAGGTTTAGCCCTGATTACCTGCAGGTGTAATTTGGGCTTTTTGTGAGTTCAGTTGACACCTCCGATGACAGTTCAGACGACTCCGGACCCCCAGACTCTGAGCTCTTTATCGTCGCCATGTTCCGCCTCCGTCTGCTCCTGTCAGAAGATCTGTTCCCCCCCGGAGGCACAACGGCGAGGCCTGATCTGTTCCATCCACCATCATTCATGCCCCTGACAGGCCAGTGAAATTCCCCCCAGTCCTCCCAGCAGTTCAAAGCCACCAGAGAGGGGGGGCGTCCTGGAGAACTGGGGCCCACTGACAGAATTTACCCTCAAGATGTTTTCAGTTGAATGTCCTCTGAAGTGGGAAGCCCGTTCTCTGCTTCTGTTTTAGACTTCCTCCGGCCCACTGTGGCTGTTTTATTTGGTGAGATCATTCTGCTGGTGCTTTCACTAGAAGGAGGCAGGGAAGGGGGGGAGCGTAGACCTCTACAGACCGCTACAGACCTCTACAGATCTCTACAGACCTCCACAAAACAGCCCTTGTAGCAGGAATCAGGATCGCTGGTATGGTTTGAAGCTCGTGTGAAAAAGCTTCTGTCTTTTGATTTGCGACTACTAATGATTGTTTTGAAAAATAGTTGGAAAAATACTGTCCTGGAATCTGTGAAGTAACATCCCCTAATTTGCTTCAACTACACTGTAAAAAAAAAAAAAAAGGAAAGTTTTTTTGACAGTATTTTTTGTTTGACTGTAAAACCCCAGAATATTTACTTTATTTAAATTAGATAAAAACATTATTTTACAGATATTTAGCGTTATTTTTTTTTAAAGTATATATATTAAGGATTCAAGTAAATATTTTTACTGTTAATTTATAGATTTTTCCTGTTTTGCTAAATTACAGATAATAACTCATAAAATCAACATGTAAAAAAGAGACAGGCATAATTATAATGGTATTTTATTTAACAGCGTAAAATTACTATTTTTTCTGTATTTAGGTAAAAATATATATTTTTATTTTACAGATATTTGCCAGTTTTTCAAAAGAAAATGTATGTAAATAAAACAAGATATTTTCTGTTATTTAACAAAACAGGGGAAATCTGTGAAAAAAAAAAAAAAAAAAAAAATTCTTAATTT
>OMNN01082573.1:0-14292 GCA_900302755.1 Chromis chromis | reverse complement strand
GACACCCTGGACAGGTCACCAGTCTGTCTCTATGTGTAGCCCTGTGATAGACTGGTGACCTGTGCAGGGTGTCCCCTGCCTTCGCCCTGAGTCGGCTGGGATTGGCTCCAGACCCTACAGAGGATTAAGCAGTGTACAGATAATGGATGGATGGAAGTTTCCATTTAAGGCTTCCAGAAGGGCCTTCTTTTCTGCCTCAGAAAAGGCAGAAAAGCCTTCAATTTAGCCAGCTGTGCACACTAAGTTTCTGAGGTGTTCACCTGCTGACAAATTCTAAGCCATTGAGTTAATCCACATCCCAGCAGGACCAGACACTCCTTTGTCCTTTGTTGGACAACATTTCAAAAGCCAGCATCAACAACCTCATCAACTCCCATGCACACGTGTGGCACTATGCAATGCAAATGGTAGACACACTTGTCTATGTCTATGACCCTACTTTCAATCAGCCGATCATCATAGCGCATAATTGTGTAGAGATGCCGTTTGCTGGAACAACAAATACTTATTCCCCTATGCTAAAAAGAATGTATATAATTTTATGAAATATAAATAAATATAATATATAAATAAATGATTATAATACTGGCCTTAATTAAATTTCCATAAATGATCCTTAAAGATAAGATAAGATAGAACCTTATTTATTCTGAAGAGCATTCTTTTGTGAGATATTGCTCAGAAAAAATGCATGAGAATAAATGCAGTGCCTAATAGAAAAGTAATAAGATATAAGTACAATACATTACTAAAAAAATAAAAATAAGTAAGCTAAAATAAGAATCCAGCAGAAAAGTAACATGTATTACTGGCAATGATTCTGAGGTAGTTAAATAATATTAAACATGATAATCAAATATTCCACATTATAATCAACTATTGCACATTATAATCAAATATTGCACATGAAAATAGTAGTTAATGTTATTGGTAATTTTGCTGGTAGGATTAATATTAATCATTTCAAGGGCTCTGGGTAAATCCAGAGTAGATTGAATCCTATTGGTTCTCGGTTGCAATTCTTCACTGTCATTGGTTCAAATAGCTGTCAGTCAAACCCTGGGTCTCCGCCCCTTCCTCCCCGTCAGAGCGTTTGTTTTTATCCGCGGTGTGCGCAGGTCGTCGGGGGAAGTGGTGGGCGTTCCTCCCTGTTCGTTCGCTGACTGTTGATGCCGAGACGGTTTTTCTCCTCCACGACCAGCTCTCCCGATGTTTCTCCCTACGCTCGTAGAGGACATGCATCATTTTAAGCCTAGTCGAGACAGACTGTACACCACCCGGTGTTGCGGGTGTTGCCACGTCCGGACGGGGACCATCATCCTGGGAACATGGTACATGGTGCGTAAGATGGTACTCGATGGAGGTCAGCAAGCTAACGGCAGCTAGCTGTGTTAGTCAATTGTGTCAAGTCCGCTAAAGTAACAACTTTCAAAATAAATACAACCCAGACAAGATTAATAGAAAATTAAAACATGTTGCGTTTGTTGTCAGCTACTAAAACATTAGCTAGACGTTACTTTTGGCTCTCCAAATAGCCGTTACTTGTCGCGTTCATGCTAGGTGCGCGTTAGCCTGCTATCATATCGGGTTTTGCTAACTAGCTTTCTGTCTGGCCAACTCGTACAACTTTAAGACTATAGTTAGAAAACTGATAATAACGTAGTGGTTGTCCTTAAGATATCAGCACTGGATCTGAGGGTGGTAAATATGTGACTAAATGTCTGTAGCCAACAGTCGGCTAACTTGCTAATATAACGGCTATGAGAGATTCCAATGTGTCCGACACGACACGGGTTTACTTGCTGCTGGTGCAACATAGGTTATGGTAATAGCTATAATAAAGAAGTGTTAGGTAAAATAAATAAAGAAGCTGTGTTTTATAGGCACGCTGATGTAGCTAACGGTTAGCTAACTGGTAGTTGTCGTCCTCTGCACATTCTGTCCCTGCAGCACTCCTGGCTTGCCAGCATTAAATCGCTCACTGAGTTAATCCCCGTCTCGTTTCCCCACATCAGAACAGATGTTCCAGGTTTCGGTTGCATTTCTAAATCCTCCTCTGACTTTTTTCCCCCCACAAACCGACAGTATTTTACTCATTATAGCACTTGAGCCATGTTCCAGTATTTCCACGAATTCACTTTAGGACTTTATAACTGTCTCAAACAGCTCCTGAGAGGCCGGGCTTTGTACATAAATACTAGCTGGCAAATTTGATGTATTTTATCATTGTCACATAGATCTTTGTTGTGTGTGTTCAGGCTCTGGTTTGCTGGGAGAGCGATGCAAAGAGGCTCAGTGGATTTAAAAAAAAGTCTTCTGCACCCCAAGCAGTTTCTGGGTGATTTTTGCTCCTGTCACATTTTTACTCACTGTAGCCAAATTGTACAGCCAGATAAAGTCCTGCCCCTCTATGGAAACAGCACAACTATGGCTAGAAGTAGAGAGAACTCAAACATGTCATCTGTGCGGTGTGACACAGTAATAATATGGTGGCCCAGAAGTGTCAACGCAACAGCAAAAGCCACAACGTAACGGCAAAAGCCACAACGCAACAGCAAAAGCCACAACGTAACGGCAAAATCCACAACGCAAATGCAAAGGCCACAACATAACAGCAAAAGCCACAACGTAACAGCAAAAGCCACAACGCAAATGCAAAGGCCACAACGGAAGTTAACCCACAACGGAAGTGCGCAGCGGTCGGAAGAACAGGTTTTGTTTCCGGAGGACAATATTTTGTGACAGACTATTTTGATTACGGGAGAGTTTAATGAGACATAAGTAAAACGTTGCTGCTCGATGATTGTGATTAATGTCGTTATGTAACGCACGTAACGTGGAATGGTTCTAATGACGACTATTCGAATATTTGGCTCGAGCTGTAGTGGTGCCCTGGGGTGAGGGATGACTTAGAATACAATTATTCGTTTATTAACATGGGCGAAGTGGAGCACGACATCGGAGTTGGTAGGTCCGCGTACTAGAACCTTGGCAGTGTACTAGAGCGGCGCTCAACGGCGGCGTCCGGCGGGGGTGCGCACGACTATTCGAATATCAAAATTTTTATCCGAATACCACCACAACGACCAAATATTCGGATATTCGGGACCAGCCCTAGACCACACCTGATAAAAGATGAATACATTAAGTTAAATTTTAGTAACATGCTGATTATCAGGTAAGGTGGTTTCCTTTCAAAGCTGTCTGTGCTTGTACTGCTTTATGGGTGATAACATCATGTGGACTGTGAATGTTATTACTTAGTTGTACCTTGGCCTACAACAGGTCTTCATCTCGCAGTGGTTATGTTTACTCCACCTAAGTAATCAGAACTGAAACTCACAAGAACATTTTATCTTCTGCTTTCCCCAGTCTTTCCTTCTTAAATTTGGCCCATGTAAACAGCTGAACACAAGTGCTCTGCCAGCTGCACAAAACTAATTCTCCAGTTAAGTCCAGTCTAGATACGCATTTGTTGCAGCAGTTGTAGTTTTGTGCTGTTAAGACTTGGCTGAATATTAGATAATATCTGATCTTGTTTTATAACCATACACTAACTTTCTGTTTCTTTTAGGACATTTTTCCCCACTGCGCTAGTTTTGTTTTCACTTCACAAGAGTTATTTTCTTGTTTAAAGGGACATTCCAGTTAGCTTTTGTACATCAGATGCCTTCAGACTGCATCAGCTTTACAATCCTGTCCTTGTCTTTACCAGAGCATACTGATAGGATTGTCTTTCTTTCTTTCTTTCTTTCATATAACCAGTGGTTTCAGTTTAGTATAATTTCCTTTTCACAGTCTTTACAATTGCTTGTTTGTCTTGCGTATTTATATTTTATTGGTGTACTGTGTCTTGTGAATGCAGTGCCTTTCGGCGTAAATGTTGGCATGTCCTTGAGTGTTTGATTGGTTCGTCCTTACAACTTTATTCCCACACTATGATAAGTAGCCTTGTCAAAAACGGGTGATGAATTGTTCTCTGTAATGTTGCCTATTTCAGTCTCTGCAAGTTGAAATTCATACAATACAGACCTCAAGTGAAACCAACGCCTGCGTGGAAAGTAGGAATTAAATCTAAAACGTGTTCCAAAAATAGTTGTCAATTGTGGAAAAGTACACACTAATTGTATGTTCAAAGGCTATTGGTAAAGTAGTTTTTTAAGAGCTGCTTTCCCCCTCTTCCCTCCACTCAGGTAGTCAACCTGTTGATGGGCATCCTGCTGACTGTAGCTGTGACCCACCCAGAGAACGTCCCCACTATTGACTTGCAGTATGAGGTCATTGACCATTACTTTGCCTCCGACAGGATGTCTGGTAAGCACTAAATCCACATGTGACTCATTTCATGGCAAAAACTAAACTGATTTTCATTCCGTTTCTTAAGCGTTCACATATCAGAAATCATATATTCCCTGTCCTGTGATTGTAATATGTTTCCCACTTCAACATCATCAGTGAATAAATGCTCACATGATAGGATTAAGAAGTGTTTCCCTTTCTTTTCACAAACCCTTTAACGGCTGCTCTTCTGTGGTTGATCATTTTCAACTGACTGCAAAACAAACCAACTCTTGAGAACAACAGAGCACTGCCTACTGAGTTGTTTACATGTTGTCTTGCTGTAGTTTGGGTTGTGGGACCACTAGTCTTTTTCCTTTGTTGATTTATGTTCATCCTCAGTGTTTTTAATTGTATGTGCCGGGGCAGGGCTGGCACGACGACTGGAGTGCCGTTTTTGTCTGGCTGGCGGTTGTTTTGTTGGTTGGCTTGGTGAAGGCCTCTTCGTTTTTCTAAAACTGTGACTCAGCGGGAGAGGAGGGGAAATAACTGCCGTGGGTTGACCTTCCCACAACAGGCTCATGCCAGCACACTGGCCAGTGGAGGTTGCCCATAGTCTGCAGAGACAATGTTAACATTCAAACTGGTTCAGTCGTCGTTACTCCCGACCATTAGTGCTGCTTCATCAATCTGCACTCATTTCATTATTCAGGTCGTGTTTAAATGTTATGTAACTGGTAGAAAACATGTGGAAATGGTCCATGGCTTTAGTTGGGATTAAGAGTTTGTCTTTGAAGACCCCTTCAGATACAATGGTGGATGTATAAAATACTCTGCTTTAAATAATAATTTTTTGTTTGCCATGTTCATTTCAATTACCCAGCTCGAAATTCTTTTAAAAAACACCCGTGACTCTTCCCTTTTTAAAAATCCAGAATCTATAAATATAACAAATATTTTCACAATGTTTAACGGCTGGATACAAGATGGATGACGTATCACTAAAAGTCTATTCTTCATGTATGCGCAGTGCAGGAGTCAGTTTCCACATCTCTTTTGTATAAGTAGCCTGATAGACCAGGATTGATTTCCATACTGGTTAGGATGTCACACATCTTGGTTGCAGAACTTAAACTCAGATTTTAGCTGAACTTTGCACTTTTAGCAAAAGAATTTGAAAAAACAATTTAAAGAAAACTCACACTGGACTTCAGTGTGGTTCTCACATATTATAGACCAAATGACTGACAAAACTGAGGAGATGTTTGGCAGATAAACTGATGATGAAGATATACATTATTTGCAATCATACTGACAAATAATCACACTAACTTGCTGGGTAGAAGTTGAGTGAACCTTTTTTAAATACATTTTTTTAAATTGGATAACATTTTTGGACACATCTGGCCCTGCCCATTAAAATCATAAGACTTAGTATAGAGTACACCATCAAACTGAAATGCATGGGCAGTGGTGGCCTAGCGGTTTGTGAAGCAAACTCGAACCTCCAGTTGAGGTGGGAAAGTGAGAGCGACAGCTTGTCCCAGTCACCACCACTGTGGGCCCTTGAGCAAGGCCCTCAACCCCTGACTGCTCCCCGGGCGCTGCACCGTGGCAGCCCACTGCTCCTAGTATGTATAGTTAAGGTTAACTATGAATAGGATGGGTCAAATGCAGAGAAGGAATTTACCCAAGTGGATCGATAAATGCATGGTTCTCATTTTTTGTGACTAATCTACAAGAGAAGTCTGTATGATAGAACATAATTTACTCCGATTTAAGGGTTTTTGGATACACAGGGTTGTTTCTTTATATTTGTTGACATGCAGTCTTCACATGTGCACAGCAAAGTAAGCCAGGAACAGGAGACCTAAAAGGAAGATTTGGTGACAAAAAAGAAACACAACCTCAGTTTCAGGGCTGCACAATTCATGGAAATCATGATTTTGGCTTCTCAGAAGTAAATAAATGTGATCAACTGTGATATTGATGCTTTAAAAGGTTTCACTTATAGAAAACAGCCCATGTCGATAGAATCGGTTGGTTTCAACTTGGGTAAATCTGACATTAGAAAGCCTTTTTTTCTCTCTTTCCAAAGTAATTTTAGGTCACACAGATGTCTGAGTTGCTGTGCTGCAGTAAATGAGTGGGGAGATAGACTTCTGTGTTTATTGCACTACAGCCATCCAGCTATTGTCTACTGTAGCCTGAGTTTTAGGGCATTTAGAGAGCATCGGTAAATTATACTATCAGCAAGTGAAGCGTTAAGTCTTCTTTTAATGCAGATACATACTTTAACAAGAATGTAGCACAACATGGAAGACAAACCCGTATTGATTATTTTAATAGGAAAGTGCAATAAACATAGTTTGTTTCTGAAATCAACAAATGGGTGTGAGTAACAGATGAATCGTGATCTCAGTACTCGGTAGTATGGAAATATTTTGGCTACAGAAAGGATGATGTTGACCATAAACAAGTACTTTGTCTTCCATGTCTTGCAGTTGTTTCCACCACACAGGGTAACACAACTGATTTGTTTGACCATGTAAATCAGCACCACAAAGCTCTGTGTGACGAGTGCAAAGGCAGATCTGAATGTCATCCGTGGCTTTGCTATTGCTACACCATATGACAGAGGTCCCTAAGGGTTCACACTCACAAAAGTCTTCTTTTTTTTATAAGCAAGTCAGCTTTTTTTTATAATCCTTTTTTAATTTCTATGCAGGTGCACTCCCCTACAAAATTACTTCTACAATAATTAATTCTTTCCAAATGTCGCTATTCAAGTCATCTGGTGAAGATTCCTGTCATTTTTCAGAAAAACAAATCATCATAAAGTCAGTTTTTCCAATATTGTGGAGCTCTTTAGACGTGAAAAAGATCCACAAGTATTGAAATGTACAGTTTACAAACAACAAAAGTGATATTTTTATCAACTCCAATGTACAGCCTTTTTTTCTCTTGAGTAGCAGACAGTTTCCTGACAGATTCATGCATCAATGTTATGAGTTATTCTGCCTGAGCTGCTGAATAACAAAGGAATTTGTCTCGACCGCATTGCTGCAGTAGCTCTCTCTCTCACAAGCATCTCCAATGCAACAGGCAGAACATTTGAGGAGGCGAGAGACTGAGAGATGGAAGGAAAAGAGGATATGAAAGGCAGACCTTTTAATTATCCCACACCGAGTTTCATTGTGTCTTTACCGACTCTATGCTGCTGAAAGGCTTAATGCTCCCCCGAGCTGGTCTTTAAAACAGAGTTAGCTGGAAAGAGAGAAGCCCTGGGGACTGATCACTTGACACTGTATGCAAATCACAGCTTCCTCAAAGATCACAGGCAAATATCCTTTCATCTCCACTCAGTACAGGCCAATGCTGGTTTTAAATCACACATTTTTGACTGCATTTATTCAGCATATTTCTTCTCATTTTTTTTCTCATACAGAAAACGCATGTGTTGGATTTGCCATCTCTCTGCTGATGCTCACCATCAGTGCCATGATGGTGTATGGAGCCATTACTGTAAGTGTGCACTGTTGATATGATGCCTTTTAGTGTTCTCTTTTCCCAGCATGCACTCTATTTAAGGCACTGTCATGGTTTCTTATGCAAATATATAATCCCACAATATACATGCGTACAAGAAGCATAGCTTTCAAGTTGTATATTAATAGCAGCAGATTTAGGAAGTAAATAAGACATACTAACGAGAAAGTACCCTCACTGTCTTTTTTTTATTTAGTCCACATTTGAGCCGTATGTAGAGAAGAATCCGGATGTAGTGGGGCTGGAGCACACAATGTTTTGTTCTCACTGCATGTCATCTTTACCTCACAGGCCTGCCTGATGGCATCAGGACTGACAGGTTTGATAGCCTTTTGACGTGGAACTGCGTTAAGCTGCTAGTTATGATGACTGCACAGTTAAAGTATGACACATATCTGCAGGCTGGGGACACTGTGTGCGCCGAAAGTCTGTACAAGAGTTATGCTTTAGCTGTGCAAGTACATACTCCCAGACAAATGTTGCAGATACCCTTTTCCACTGTACTTTAGCAGGTGTACCCTTCATAAACCCCTAAGTGTTTGAGCCATGATTATAAACAAACAAAAGGATATTTTCCATATGATGTAGGTAGGAGTGAAGTAGATTTTTGTGCTTTTAATAGAAAGAACATTTAGAATGCCTTTAGAGTTTCTTGTTACCCAGGGAAAGGACCACTTTGCTGATTTTAAACCTTCTCTATTGTTATACTAATACATGCTAATTTGCACAGTCATGTCAGCAGTCCCTGTTTCTGCAGGAAGGCTGATTTCATTTACCCCAAACCAAATCTGATGTCACACCTTTAGCAGCAGGAAAAACACCCTAAACCCCATGACCAAGAAAGCTGGGGTCAGAATTTCAAACTTGGAAGAAGAAGGAGCAAATGTGTTTTTCTTGTTGGTTAGGATATGAGTTCCTCCTCAGCCAGATGTAGGATTTAATATGGTAATAATCCTACGTGTAAGGATCTAAGATAAGGTTGAAATACGCATTGTGGTCCTTCCAGAATCAAAAAGGATCTGCCGAAGTGAGTCATTTTTCTCTGTCTTTATCCCCTCTCCTCAGCATCGTGATGGCTGGCTCATCCCGTTTTTCTGCTACCAGTTGTTTGACTTTGCTCTGAGCTGCCTGGTGGCCATCAGTTCTCTCACCTACCTGCCCAGGATCAGGGACTACCTGGACCAGCTGGTCAGTCCAAAGTCTAATCCTGCTGTTGACATTATTTCAATCAGACTGCACCCCTCCCTTGTTTACTTTACCACAGAG
The DNA here is from genome assembly GCA_900302755.1 of Chromis chromis. Classification (NCBI taxonomy): domain Eukaryota; kingdom Metazoa; phylum Chordata; class Actinopteri; family Pomacentridae; genus Chromis; species Chromis chromis. Next base: position 5,199 of record OMNN01082573.1, on the reverse strand, counting down.
AATCTTTACGACATTTTACTGTGTCTGAAGTCACCATGTTGCTCACTCTTTGACTGCTCCCTAAAGAATGGGCACTAAATAGTTCACTTATTAGTGAGCAGTAAAGTGAGGTTTGGACATTTACTGATCAACATCATGTTGCATCATCACTGAAAGTTAAGTTACCTTTGAAATATCTGTAAAAGTAGCACATTGCAGTGCAGGATTGTTAACATGAGATTGTGTACATGCCATGGACACTGCTTTCTGGTTTTATTGGGACATTTTTGAGGAAACTATGTAGTGGATAAATTTGCACACTGAGAACTCTATTACTCGACTGAAACAGCAAATGTAGTGTCTTATACAGTTTATAGGAAGTCATTTCAGAAGCAGGCATACTGACTTAAAGAGAACATTTGTTAAGAGAACATAGATTTCATAGCCAAGGCTCACTGTAACCTAGGAGGAGTATTCCAACTTTTACATAACTCTTATGACTCTACACATAAATAAACTGATTCCTCCTACAAGAGGGGCACTATTGGAATTTTACAGCATCATTCTACATTAATAGAAATTGTGAGTACTTCAAGAGAGAAAAAAAAATGGTAGTAGACTAAATTAGGTCCACAACAAACTGTTTTGCAGTCAGATTGTTGGATATTTTTAATCAAGAAGAAACGATTTTGTTGCTACAGCAGCCCCACGTCTCATTAGAAATGAATGAGTTTCAGTTTGTTCTCCTATTGATTGTGTGAAAGTGTTGATAGTGATGTGAGCTGAATTGGTACTAAGAAGCTTTACTGAGTATCCAATGTTACCTTTTCTTCTTTCTCAGCCGGATTTCCCGTACAAAGACAACCTCCTGTCTCTGAACTCCAGCTGCCTGCTGCTCTTTGTGCTGGTTTTCTTTGCCTTCCTCATCATCCTCAAGGTGAATCTATTATTCACAGTCCAACATGGTTTATTTAACCTTTTTTCAAACACGCGCTCTTTTCCATGTATCTAATGGCAGCCTGGTCACTTTTCCATAAAAGTCAATCTTAGGAAATCTTACTAGATCGGACATAGTGACATTTCTGTATCACTTTGAATACCGCACAGATCGGAACTGCACCCAGTCACATTAATGCACAAGCAACAATACTTTAGTTGTGTGAAGTGATTAGGGGAAGGTTTTTTGCGCTTTTCAGCACCAATATTTGTCCAAAAACATTGATGAGTTATTCCCCTCAGTTTAATAAATACCTGCAGCATCAGACAACAGCAGAATAAACATGCTAACTTCATTAATTACTTGTCTGGTTTGTTGCTTCCAGCTGTTTTTAGGAGTCTTTCCTCAGATTTTAATAAATACCTGCAGCATCTGACAGCAGCAGGATCCATATGAAGGTCTTTAGAGTGAAAAACTTGTGCACATTTATGCCAGGGGCAACAGCAGTAACTTCATTAATTAGTTGTAATACTGATTTATTCCCAACAGAGAGGCAGGATCATTCAGGTTCTAACAGCGAGTCACACTGTTGGTAATGTAGTATTTAGATTATCGTCACACGTGGACAGAGTTTTCAGAGGAAATGATAAATAAACTTGGCTGTTAGTTTAGATTTAGTCTTTCGTTTGTTGTTACATTACGCATGAGAGGTCACTTGATGTATTATCTAATTTTGCTTGAATGATGAATATCGTGTGTATTCTGCGGGTCCCTGCGGTATTGTGGTTGGTACGTCTGAATGGAGCCATGAGAAACATTAAGGGAAAAATGTAATTTCTTCATGACAGAATGCTACATATCCCATGTCTGAAACAGGCTTTAGTTTGGTCGTCTGTTTAATTTATAACCTTCGGAGTGCCTTCAAACCACTCTGATTATTTACCATCCTGCAGACAGTCAGATCTTCAGTCTTGCTTACAACAAAGAGTGGCAGCAGGGAAACAGCTGCCACGGCTCTGTCACAATGTGTCAGCTGCAAAAGTACAAACACAGTCTCCTCTCTTCCTTCCAGGCTTATCTGATCAACTGTGTGTGGAACTGCTACAAGTACATCAACAACAGGAACATGCCAGAGATCGCCGTGTACCCTGCCTTTGAGACCCCTCCCCAGGTACACAAGCCACTGCAGTTTATTTATGAGCAGGAACTGTTAAAGACACACTGTGAGATGTGAAGGATGTAATGCTGAAGAGAAGCCAGCAGGAGGCGTACTGTCTACACTGTCAACAGGCAGAGAGCACAATCTACACACAAACCATCTGTCAAGTCAGGAGAGACATATTTGTTACCATCTAACGTTATTTAGGGTTAGACTTATAATAAAGAATTTAAGGATCAATCCAGAGATTTTTACCACATATATGTTTAAATGCATCTGAGAATGGTTGTCCTCGTAGTTTCAGTCGTAACATCTGGACTTGCTTGAGTTATCTCCAAGACGTTTCACCTCTCATCCAAGAGCTTCATCAGCTCTAAACTGACTGGTTGGGAGGTCCAGGTTTTATACTCTTCAGGATCCATTAACACTATTGAAGCTTTTGTCTGTTGGGTGAGTGTTGCCCCTCGCCTCATTATGCGAGTCATTAGGTCCTTCCCTCTCACAGTGGAGTTCGTTATGTCCCGTTGTGGCCAGGTGAGAATGGAGCCAATGCAAGTCGTTAAAGTCCTTCCCTTTCACAATGGGATTCATTAGGGCTCTTTGTGGCCAGGTGAGAATTGGTTCTGTTCTTCCTGGGTAGAGAATGTAAAACAACAATCAGCCTGAGTCCTTGCTTTGCATTATATCATAAAATAATCAGTGTGAAGTAAGTTTATACCAACAGAACATGACTGTGCATCTGTGTGAATCCAGATCCCTTTGCCCAGAAGCATTGTTGTTTATTAGTGTTCTTCTGTACAATGAATCTAAGTTGTGTTTATGTTTCTCTCTGTCTTCTCCAGTACATCCTGCCCACTTACGAGATGGCAATGAAGATGCCAGAGAAGGAACCACCTCCCCCTTACATGCCAGCCTAAGCACCAGCCCTTTTGCCAAAACACACACACACACACACACACACATGCACACACAGTCATCATATGCATTCGAACATTCCCTCACTAACCCTTCCTGAACACCATTACGCTCTTATCCCTCCCCTCTGACCTACGGTTTATGTGTAAGGCCACTGAAGATGTTCTGTTGAACCCTCCCGCTGTATTTCTATAGAGTCTATAGAAGATCTTAGAGATGTGAGAGGAAAGAGGTGGAAATCTGTATGTAAATGAATGAATGTGATGTTTGAAAAGCAACAGAAGCTGCCCCTCCCCAACTCCTCCTCCCACCTCTGGCCTTTTTTATGTCTTAGTAAAAGGGATATATGTGAAAATTAAATTGCTTGAAATGCTCTCATCAATCCAGCACCATCCTATCAATAGATTGATATATGAAGTGTAAAAAACACCTACGACAATCCACGTATTATAGCTCTTATTGTTGACTTGTGTTACGGTTTGCCCCTAATTATTAAGCCCTAGACTATTCTTTCTCAGTCTTGAATGGAGTCTGTAGCACCTTTTTGTCTGTTATTTATTTAGCTTCGCTGTGGTTCAGTTCACCGCCGCTCCTAGACATCGTCACCACTCTGCCGCACCAATGTGTTAGAAAAGCTAGTGACACGGTTTCCAGCTGAAACTGTAAGAGAGCAGAGGGCACTGACGGTTGATCATTTTCTCTGCTTCTTTCTCACCCCACATCTGGAGCAAACAGTTAGTCTTGTGAACATTAGTTGTTGCATGCTTATCAGCGCCACCTCCTCCCATTACTTTACTGGTTATATGATTTTATCCTAGTGGAAATACATTTGACTTCAATAAACGGTTCAGAACAATTACATGCTGTGACTCTTTTTTTTATTAACCTTACCTTTTGACTCTTGTTTTACATTAACATTATATCACATGATCTTTAGCAGGTTGAGTTTGTGCCATTATGGTGAATGAAATATTGAAACTCTTTTATCCTGGGGGTTTACATACCTTTTATCCACGTTGGCGGTTCTGGTTGCAAAACGGAGCTTGAGGTGAGATGGATTTTTCAGCTTCTGCTTTCAAGTCAAGAATAAACCTTGAAAATCTTAGATCTTATTTAACTCTGTAATGTGAAGGAGTTCACTGCTAAGCACTTTAAATACAGTTAATCCCTAAATTAGTCAAACCGCTACCAAATTCTGATTTATAAAGAATTTTAATTTGACAAACAGCCAAAAAATGCCATAAAGAAGTGACAAAAATGGTATTGATTCTTTGCATTTTTACAAAAAAAACAAGTCATGTCCAAAATTATTCATACCTGTTTTCAGTAATCTGTGGTCAAGTCTTTATTTGCCTCCACTGGTTGGCAAACAGCTGATCTGCCAGATGTGCACAAGAACATAATTTAAAATCAGATTCTGTGTTAATGAAGTCACTGCTGCTGTTCCATTTTCGTAAATACGTACATCACTCTTATTTTAAAGAGGTTTTTATCAATTCTGTTGATGTGTGATGATGCAAAGGAAACAATCCGACACACAACCAGCTGTGGGCGGCAAAACGAACTTCAATAGATGCTTATGTTTCTGCAAAATCCTCAGTTATGTTCAGTGAAACCTGAACAACATTTTTATTTTATACATTAATCGCACACATTTCAAATCTGCCTGAGTCACATTATTAGCTATATTTTTACAAACATGTCAATATGTTATGTAATAGATAGCCATAGATGGAGTGCAGAGTTACCTGAGCTTGATCCACCCCAGGTGGGTTGAGAGACCCGCTGACTCCAGAAAACAACACTGATGATGTGTTCAGGTGCATCAACGTTATGTAATGCATGTTTGAAGATGTGCAACAGATATCCAGTGACATGAGGGAGTAAAACAAGCAAAGAAAGTTGGTTTGTGATGATGCAAATCTGTGTGTTCACCTCTGCTGACTGAATATACATAAACTGCAGTTTTCCCCTTGGAACAACCTCCATGCCAGCTCTGTCGCCTATTTAATATGTAGTCAAATCACAGAAAGAAAAGTATTTATTTACATGTGGACTGTAAAAAATTACAAATAATGTACCTATGAAAAACCTGTATTTTTATAAATGGTAATTTGTCCTTTTACAATGTTTGGCAGCTATTTAAATCAGCAAATAAATGTAATTATTCTACTTATATTTACTTTTGTTTGAAAGAAGAAAAAAAATG
>OMNN01082570.1:0-15732 GCA_900302755.1 Chromis chromis | reverse complement strand
ATAATAATAACAAGTTTCATTATTTAAAAGAATATCATATGATAATTATATAACAATAATTTTATGTCAATATCAGATCTGTATCAACATGGTTGCCTTGCTATCCAGTAACACTACTACCAATAACAATACCACTGTACAGTGTAATTATAAAACAGAAACTCAGTCATTTCTGTCTAAGTTCATCTTAAACACAAAATTGTTTGATACTTATACCCCAGCCTTTTGCGCTTTTCCTTTGTACTGACATATACACTGATCAACCACAACATTAAAACCATTACCAAATAAAGCGAATAACACTGATTTGCAACATTGCTCAGGAATGATTGAAGAAACGTGACAATATTAAATGTTAGATGTTAAAAATGTTGACATGAATTACAAATTCTCCAGATCTCAATGTCATCAAATATGTGTGGGATGTGCTGGAAAAACCGTGTTTGAATCATTGAGGCCCCACCTAACAACTTACCACAGGACACATTCAGAGATGTTAGGAGGACTTACACAATATTAGGCAGCTGGCTTAATTGTGATACACAGTAATATTTCATCTATATCAAATAACACTTAATAATTACACAGTAAATGGTGGATTGTAGTCAAACTAAGCTTTGTAGCTATGTGTATATAATCACCCAAGCTTGTTTAATTCACCTTTAACAAATATAATTCCTTGTTAATTATTAAACAACAGAACCATTGAAATAGCCGCAGATAATCTACTGAAACATTAAAAACACAGTGTGTCCATCATAAATACCGTCATGGCTGTCATGTTCTATACAAAACGACACATAGAGACAGACAACCAAGCACACTCACATTCACACCTACGGACAATTTAGAATCACCAATTAACCTCAGCATGTTTTTGGACTGTGGGAGGAAGCCGGAGCACCCAGTGAGAACCCATGCAGGGAGAGACTGCAGACTCCACACAGAAAGATCCCAGGCCCAGATTTAAATCCAAGACCTTTGAGCTGTGAGATGACGGTGCTAACCACTGTACCACCCTCGTTTATTTATTCATTTGGGTGTTTTGTTGGTTGGTTTGTTTGTTACCTGGCAGTTTGAGTCCACTTAATCTAGACAGCCTTTAGTATGTCATCAAGTTTTGTGAGTATGTACAAGTTTTCTTTTGAATTCCCATGATTCATGATCCACATTGGCCTCGTCCCGAACAGATATCTGTGTCATTAGGTGACAGGTTGTCCATACTTTCTGGACACTGGGAGGCTACTACAATGTCAATGAAAGGCTGTTTCTACACCGACTGTAATTCGCTCTGGACAATTACTGTTGTCCTCATAGCCGCTTGTCTGCAAGGTCTACGAAACACAAAGCACAGGGGTCGTGTTTCATATTACCAGAATCAAAAGCTGCATATGGCTAAAACCAGTATCCCCCCTTTGTGATTCCTGCAAGGGCTTTATTTCATCTCAGAGAGCTATTTTATCTTGCTTCCTGTTTTTATCTCCTCATGAAACTGACACCTGCACATACACACACACACAGACACACACACACACACAAATACACACATTGGCAGCAGACACCAATGAAGTGCCTAAATATGGTGAACAAAAGGTCTGCAGGGGAGTGAAAGGAGAAGCAGAACAAAAAACAAATAAGTAATGAAATTATAACAATACAGAGAGAAGGGGCGATAGAGAGACAGAGAAAGAGAGAGAGGGAGAGAGTAGGGTTGCTACAATGGCGAGGAACAATCGCACCGCGTCAATGGAAAACGAGAGGTGGTGGGGAGGGAGAGGGCTATCGGGACAATAGAGCCGGTGACAGGAGCACAATGGCTGCAGTGTTTTCAATTAGACATTATCTCATAGACAGAGTGGCAGGTCTCATTGTGTGAGTGGGCTATTTCAGGGCGGCTTTTGTGCAGTGCCATACTCCCCCACCTCCCCTCGATCCTCAACTCCCTGAATCACACCCCACCACCACCACCACCACCACACACCCTTGCCCCCACAGAGGCCCTGTTATCTTGTGCCCGGCTGTGTGTGTTTGTGCATGTACGTGTGTGTGTCCACGGATAGGGAGCAACCCTTTTATGTAGCTGATTATTTGCTTTCCATCAGTGAAGGACAGACAGTAGCTGGCTATGTGGAAAGATGGGGGGGGAAAGAAGGGATGAAAACAGAGGGAGGAAGGTGATGGGTGTCAGTCAAAGAGGGTATCTGACCCTGTCCTGGCTGACCTGTAATGTTTAGGCTCCTTGCTGAGTCATGTTTGCCATGGTGATCTGAAACCCCCTCCATCCTCTGTAGGCTTTCTGTAAAATATTGTTCACATAGCTATCTGTTCTATCAGGTCATTGTGGTCTCCATCAACTCTATGGGGTAATGTTTGTGAACATCATCTCTCGCCTTCGACAAGCTTCCGCAGTGTTGTTTTGCTGCACTCAACGGATGAGAGGTCGGAAAAGAGGTTGTTGCGGATTGCTTGCTTCTCAGAAATAATGCGAACTTTTCTTATCGGAAGGGAGCATCTGTAACATGTTGACACACTCACAAAAAAACGGCTGTTTCAACAAGTCCCTGTGCGGTTTGCTATGTAGCAGTATGCGCTTGTGTTGTTTGTCACTTTGAAAGTTCTTTGCAGGTTGGTGAAAACAGCTTGTTCTGTCTAAATGCACACATAATCAGATCTGTGCTATCGATGTGATATTGTGTCAGCTAAGCAGAATAATCTTATGAGGTTTTTCCACTGTTGGTGTTTATCTCAGAGTGTTGTCGCTCAGGGGCCCTCCCTATCTCTGCTGTGCATAGCACACTCTGTATTTAGGCTAGATGTCATGGGTCACATTATTGCAGCTGAAGAGGGTTGCTATAAAATTATACTAAAAGCTTGGAGGTAAAAGTTAAATCTCATTATCAAAAGCAAGGTGTTTAAATAACTGAATTGCACTCAACAATCTTATAGAACTTTAAGCTCATCATACAGTTTTAGTGTTGTGTAAGGACACATTGTTTGCTAATATTTAATACAGAAACAGCAATGTCAGTGGTCTCAACTAAATGCCACCATTAGCATTTTAGCTTTGCTGTAATGTCAGCATATGCTTTGTAATAAAGGACTTCTGTGCATTTATATAGTTTTATAAGTTCAGGGCGCATGCCTTCAATGTGTAATGCTCCTGATGACATTTTAGGGTCCACATGTGGCTCAATAATTCCATCATTACAAGTGAAAACTGCTATGGTGGAAACTGAATTGACTTCACTTTGGAATCAGGTGAGAAATCTGACAGGAAAAGCTTAGTGAGGGTGTAAATTCTACATGTCACATTATTGGAAAAGTGGTAAACAACTACTATATAAATGGCATCAGATGTAAAGTCTGGTAAACATTCAGAAAATCCAGCAAAAAAAAATGTATCAAGATTTCTGACTAACAACTATGGTAATCTTAATAAATTACCAAAACTACAATAATAGAACCACAACATGTAAACAAGAATGTTATGATATGCCAGAGATTATCTTGTATGATTACAACAGTGTGTAGAGATGACATGGGATTGAAAAAAATGGCATCTAGAAGGATACGGTAAAACTCTAATACAGACATAATAAACAACATTAAGTCAGAGCAGTTGGTTTTTAACAATCTGTATCTGATTCTGCTAAAACTTTTAAGATGATGATGTAGTTCGGCCAGACGTTATTTACTAGTTATTATGGCTGAATCTGTTAGTGTGACCACTGCTGCTGCAGACAGTGACCCAAAACCTCCCCTTAGCAATGGCTGTAGGCCTATTTTTCACTTTGGTCCAGTGTTATTTGTGTCTATTTTTGTGCCCTGAACCAGTTCTGTGACCCAACAAACCCAAGTGTGTCTTTGTCAGGGTCATTTTTGTGAAGATGACAAGTCTCTCTCTGTGGTTACCAGTCATCATGGCTCATGAAGAGTGAGAAGGTTTTCAGTAGTTTTCTGGTTTTTCTCACTGGTAATCAGTAAACTGACCTAATGCAGAATTTGGATGGACTAAAAATCATTTGTCACACAAAATTGAATGCATACTTTTGACAGACACTGTTTCAAAGCTCCACAACTTTTCCAAATGATATTACATACACTAAAGCTCTATAGTTAAACAATAGTTTGAACTATTTCCCAATCACAGATTTCATAAAGTCATGCAGATTCCAATTACAGATGATCATGTGTGTCTCAGCTTTATGCATTTTTTTTGCATTTTGCATCACAGCATGTCATTAATATCTCTGACATGCCTGGTTCATGTTGTTAAGTGTGTGCATGTGAGTGTGTTTGAGGCACAGTGTAGCAGCAGGTAGGCTGCGCAGACAGCAACCTTCAGATAGAGCCGATATCTATTTAATGGCTGAGTGGAGATAGCAGTCGAGTGACCTGATTCCAATCTCTACCACCAGGGTCTGACAACCCCAGAAAAGAGGGGCAAACTGGGACACAGGAAGACAGTGTGGGTAATTGACTTCAGTTGAGGTTGGGGTTGTTATGACATGTTGTGTGTAGATTACGTTGGGCTGCCCATGCACAACAAGCCTCCAGCAACTGCCATTGCGGCCAGAGATGCTTGGTTTTGTGTGCATATAAAAAACTCATATTTGATCTAATAGCACATTTTCTGTTTTTTGTCATATACCACAGTCAACATTCCTGGTGTAGAGTAACTTTAAGGTTAAATTGCATTCATTAAATAAGGGTCATCATTTCAGATTATTGAAAATTATATACCTTAAAGTTGTAAGTTCTGATGAAATTGACCTCAGTTCCTACACAAAGAAATGCACAAAAACAATGATGTCGTCTAAATATAGATATTTATTTACTATATGTCCAATAAAATTAGACATACAGCATATAAATAACACAGTGCGAGTGAATAGGATTAAACTACTAAAATAAATAAACTAGGTGATGGAGAAGATAAGGATGATTTGAGAGTGATCTAAATCACTTGTCTGGTGACAAGGGTTACAATTGATGTGGCATAAAAGGGTCAAAATTGTTGCATATCAACCCGATCAGGAGCAGAGAGAGAGAATTGGCTTTGCCTACTTCAAGCAACATTAGCTGACTTGGAAACTCCGTTGGCGAGAACAGCTGTTGTGAAGCCGGAAACTCCAACAGAGTGGATTCAGGGCTGTCTCCTCTGAAAGCATTGTGTAGCTGCCAGCCAGTGAGTTGTGCTGTGGGTCTCTCAGCTGTGCCGTGCAGAGGGTCTGCTAGACTTCTTCAAGTTGGGACACAGGTGGTTGTCTTGTGAGTAGGCAGCCAGTGATTGGTGCGCCATTGACAGGGTCTCTTGGGGTTGCTGCTCAATAATGGACTTTGCTACTGTTTTTTGTGGTTGGCTATCCCTGTGTCTTCAGACACAGCATTGGTCGGACGACACAAAGACTTCCAAAAAAACATCAAAGCAAAGGCACGGTGCTATAGGAGAGCCATAACTATGAAAAAGTTCAAGTTAACCAGGTTCGGGATTAATTGGCTTCTTTAGAAAAATCACGTTGCGCTGGTGAATGACTGTATTTAGCAAAACGCTCTTCAATCAGGCGCACAAAGTTAACAGAAAAAGACAAGCAGAAATTCTTAAATTCTTGAACTGAATTAAAATACAGCCTATGCACAAATTCGATCTATCTGTCTCTCAACGTGACCCATCAGCATAGAATATGTAATCCATCGCTTACATACAATACATTACTCAATAAAGTCAAGGGTATATCTATTTCTCCAAATCAAAACAGAATACAAATACTGACATACCAAAAATACATCATCCAGTATTTAATAACTCCATATATCTCATTTAGTATTAAAAGAAGCATAACAATAAAATTGATCTCTACTATTATCACATTTAATCAATAATGAGAGTAATGAGAAACAATAATGTATTAGTGAGTTGAAACCCGACCTCATCAGTCCGTCTGGTGTCGCTAGATGTTTTCCTTCGCAAAATATTAACTTCGTCCTCATATCGCGTACAAATGTGGCTTTTGTATATATGATAAGAGGACTGTCCATTTTCATATAAATACTGAAAGAGGGTAAACCATGCTGCAGATCCCTGTTGGTATGCAGCAACAGTTTTAGGGCTGTCCTTGCTCACCGCAGTCAGGAGTGGTGGGAAAAAGGTCAAAGCGGGACAAGGGCTTCTGTGGAAGTGCAGGAATGGAGCTTTCACACTGGTAATAGTCAGCATACTTTTGATGCACCAGTCTTCAAATAGTTGATAGTCCTCATGATGTTCTCATCACTCCACAGGAGGTATGAGACTTGCTTCTCCTTGCTACCGTGGATCCAGGTGTTGATGTAAATCCCACCAGTCTCCTACTGCAATTCTCTTCTGTCATCCTAATACATATATAACAGGTAGGTTTCCCTGTCCTGTATAATGAAGGGGTGGTAATTTCGCAGTGCTCCTGCAGGAGGATGAGCATGGCATCCACCATCCAATCTATTACTTTTCTAGAAAATTCAAAAAACACTACACTCCAGCACCATCGAAAAAGAGGCTTTAGCCAAATAACACTTTGAAGTGTATGCTGGAGCCAGTCCTGTACTGACTGTACTGTACCGTCATATTTACAGACCACAACCCCCACATGTTTTTGACTCAGATGCAGGACAGCAACCAGTGTCTCATGCATTGGTCCCTGCTGTTTCAGGACTTCAACATCGACATTCGTTACAAGAAAGGTTTGGAAAATGTCATGGCTGATGCACTTTTGAGGTCTTAAATCAATCTTTTCTTTAGGGGTGAAAAGTTGTTGTTTTTCTGGGTGGGGGGATGTTATGATCCTGGGTCATTTTATGTTAATATGGCAGATGTCTCTCTCCTCCCCTCAGTCTGTGTGTGTGTGACTGTAGGAGGAATGAAGCCAGAACAGGTGGAGTTCCCCCATTGCTTTATTTGGAGGAACTTCTGCTTCAGGATTGGACCAGCAGAAGTGAGCAGCCTTTTTAAACAGAGGGAAACATCCTTCTTCCCTTCTACTCTCTGCCACTTCCAACGATGAGTCTGCTGTGTGAATAGTTCTGAACAGTGTTGTGTGAGTGGTGGATTATAAAGTGAGAACTTGTAACATGTGACCTTTGAGAGAGAGATAGACTTTTGTTGTTAGTCAGTCTGATTAGAAGCAATTTAACTGTAAATTGCGATAGTGAGCATCCCTTTAGTTTTCCACTGTTTTCTCCTGTACTGTTTAGGAGTATAGATTCGAGGCCTGTCTTTTATTTGATCTCTGTTTTATGTTGGGTGAGGAAAGTTTTAGGGTGACAGCGTTTTTTGTTTGTTTTAGGGTTCTGCTCAAGCTGCAGTAAAATAAACTCCTTTATGAATAAGATTTTGTTGTCTTCAGCTGGCCTTCCTTGGCAGTGGGAACAGTGGGGAAGCAACTCATGCTATGTCCAGGTTTCCCCTAGACTTGGTCGTAACAGTAAGCTTAATTTTAAATTAATAGAATTGGCATTTTTCCCCTCAACCCACACACAATGACAGAATGAAAACATTTTTAGAAATGTTTTCAAGTTAGGGCAGCCCGGTGGATCGGTGGTTAGCACTGTTGCCTCACAGCTAGAAGGCCTGGGATCTTTCTGTGTGGAGTTTGCATGTTCTCCATGTGCTTGCATGGGTTCTCACCGGGTGCTCCGGCTTCCTCCCACAGTCCAAAGACATGCTGAGGTTAATTGAGGATTCTAAATTGTCCGTAGGTGTGAATGTGAGTGTACTTGGTTGTCTGTTTCTCTGTGTGGCCCTGTGATAGACTGGTGACCTGTCCAGGTGAACCCTGCCTTAACCCTAAGTCAGCTGGGTAGACTTCAGCCCCTCTGTGACCCTACAGAGGATTAAACGGTGTATAGATCATGGATAGATGGTTTCTAAATTTATTAATAATCAAAAACTGTAATCTCCCCTTTGGCTGCCATTACAGCTTTGAGTCACCTTAGGAAGTCTCTTCCTGAGAAATCTTCTCAGCCTCTATTACATTGAATGGGAAATGTCTGGTAACTACCATCTTCAGGTCTCTCTATAAATGTCCTATGGGGTTTAAGTCTGGTCTTTGATTGGGTCAATAAAGGACAGTCAGAGACTTCTCCTGGAGCTGCTCGATTATTGTCTTGGCTATAAGGTTGTGCTCACTGTGTTGCCCCTGTCTCAGTATCATTAACTTTGTAGTCATCTAACCTGAAGCTGTATGCCTTGGTTACCACCTGGTTCGGAGTTGGATCAGATGGCGGGAAAGGCTGCTGGACAGACCTGTTAAAGCCAAATGTGTAGCAAGGGTAAACTGGGGATGTCTGGCAGGGCCTTTATCAGTGAGGTTTTCAACTCCCACTTCTAGAGGAATTTCTCGTAAATGGTCTGCACTTGCATATATTTAGTTTAGTTTTTAGGTTTCTACTTTAGTGGTATTCAAAGTGCTTTACAATGTTTCCCGTTCACATACATATTAACACACCAATGTCAACAGAGCTTCTCTGCAAAGTGCTTGCCTGCCATTAACTTCAGGTTCAGTTTCTTGCCCAAGGACACTTCAGCATGTGGCAGAACTGTGGACAACTTTGCAATTAGTGGATAATCGAGTCTACCACCTGAGCTACAGTCGCTTAGGACTCCCAGGGAAGGCTGGGGAGTTGGAATCCAAGTGGGCCATGTCAAAGTCTCCATTGCAGAAATGACTGCAAGGAGCTATGGTTGGAAGGTCATCAGGCCTAAGGGTCCGTTTGTGGACACCTGTGGGAAAGGAAGACTTCAGGCTGATGAAGGAGGCCTTTCGGGCTTGGTTGGCTAATACCGTGTTTCCACCAACCTGGTGCTAGTGCTCGTTAGGTGCTAGTGCTCATTCGGAGCTTAGTTGGTTCAAACCCCGTTCCTCCTAAGAACTGGTTTGCGTTTCCACTGGCCAGGAGCCAAGTTGGAGCCATGCCATTACGTCACCAAGTTACCATCTAAGTTTGTATTAATTACATAGCGGTTAAACCAATGCAATAAGTTGATGATAATATCTATGTTTATCGTCATAAAGATGAACATCTTTATGAAGATAAACATCTTTATAAAGATGTTTATAAGGTCCGCGGAGGTCCACATTGCCCACCGCTGGCACTTCCGTATATCCACGACACAATTGTACTGGATTTCAGTGCAACAGTATGTGTGCAAAACTTCCGTGTGTCCCGGGATTCATTCCAATACATCTGATCAGACCAGGGACGTCCTGGAGAAAAAGGACAGGAAGGAAGGAACATATTATCACTTATGTGTCCCTTTCCACTGCTGATCGCTGGTCAGCGGCGCTTGTGTGTCCCTCTGCACAGCTGATCGCCAGTCACGATAACCCCGCCCCCAGCTCCCGACGCACTCGGTTCTTAGCTCTGGCCCAGCAAACAGCACCAGTTTTTAGCACCTGGAGCCGGTGCTTAGGCAGTGGAAACACAAAGAGCCGGTACTTAGTGAGGCACTAGCTCCGAACCAGCACTAGCACCAGGTCGGTGGAAACACGGTATCAGAGGTCTCCTGAAGCAGCAGACAGGAACAGGGTGTCCAAAAGGCACACCTAGGCTACTATGTTACTCAGACCCACCAGGAAAGCTTATTCCAGGGTGCTGGAAGGGAGACCCCAACAGATTTAAACCTAAACAACAGGAAGAGAAATGTGGTTCCATGTCCTTGCCATGGAACAGTGGACCAGCTTTTTACGCTTGTGGAGTTGCTAAGGGGGTCATGGGACTTAAATCAGCTGGTCACGTGTGTTTTGTGGACTTGGAAGGCCTACAACCTTGCAATAATAAATTTATCACTGCAAGTTAGACAGTGTGCTGGAGTTTGAGTTGTAGCTGTTGGAGGTGCTTGTCACTCTCCTACACACCTGCCTCATGTAATAGATGTGTGAACAGTTCCCTTGGGTTTCCCTCTGTGCTGTGCACCATAGCACTTCAGGAGCTTCACTGTGCAAGAGAATAGTCCAAAGCAAGTTACCCAACAAGCCAAAAAGAAATGGATGAAAAATCCCTTTCACAGCTTGATTGTTACTTGAACTGCACTTCATCCCTCACACAGGTAAACTCACTATCACTGGGACACTCTTATGGGAGGTGTTGGATGAAGGCCCAAATGCAGACATGTGATGTAGGTTTCAAAAAACAAAAAGACAGGCTTTAATAACAAAAGTTGGTCCAAAGTAACTTAGGTCCAGAGGGTAATTCAAAAAGCATAGGGCACCACCAAAGTTTAACCAAAAGTCCAACAGGCAACAAAACCATGGGAACAAACTGAAGCAAGAAACAAGAAAAGGGTTCGAAGAAAAACTAATTTTACAAACCAGAAGCAGACGAGGAACACAGGGAGAACTCAAGCAAGTAAACAAGCAGGCAAACAGACAAACTGGCAACTAAAATAGGGAGAGACCAGATTATACATAAGGGCTGACTGACAAGATAAGATACATGTAAAACCAGTGGGAGCACAGACAAGGTAAACAACTTGTCAAAATGAAACAGGAAATAACTACAATCAAAACCCTGGCCATGACAGTGTCCAATGTTGAGCCAGACACTGTGGTTAAGAGATGATTACGGAACAAGCAGAAGGCTGGGATCCATAGCAGTAAGGCAGCTGATGGGTTTCAGCACATATTGCAGACAGATGCTCATTGGGCTGGGGATTAAAGGTGATGGCCAACACAGCAGTTGTCTCTGTGATGGGCAACACTGACTTAGAAGCAGGGATGACGTCAGCTGACTGAGAAACGGGAGACACAGCTGATTCGGGAACAGTCTTTTTGTTGACCGACTATGGCAGGGACACCAGGCTTGGTGTTAGCTAACCCAAGTAAATGCTCAGGAGCAGGAGAGGTGCCAGTCTTCTCAGCCACAGGACGAGATTTAGGAGCAGTGGAGACATTGGCCAGAATGGACACGGAAACAGACTCAGGAGCAGGAGAGGCATCGACTGAAACAGACCCTGGGAACAGGAAAGAACGGACTTGGGAACTAATATTGGAACAGGAGAGGTGCCGGCTGACCCAGAAACAGGCTCATGAATAGACAAGGCATTGAATGACCCAGGAACAGGATATCTGTCAACCAATCCAGAAGCAGGAACTGAAGAGCCATCAGCCAGGATGCAGGGCAGCAGAACTGTAGAGACATCAGCTAGGCTGTAGGGCAACACATCCAGGACCTCTAAATTGCAGATCAGCGGAATCAGGACCTCCAAGGCTCTGGGCAGTGGTGAGGATGAGGAGCTGGCCAGATGGATCCCCCAGAAATGAGACTTCTTGATAGCTTCACAGGTAGAGTCAGGCAGGAGGCTAGCCATCTCATGGGCTAGGGCCAGAGACGAGCAGTTTAGATTCAGGAATTGAGTTAGACTTGTCACTAGTAGACCAGAGGCCAGCCAACAAAGAGGCAGGGACAGGTAGATGACAAACTGACTTAGGAGCAGGCAAAGGACTAGCAGGCCCGTGGCTAGCTGCCTCATTAACCGGAGCTGGCAAGTGGCAAGCAGGCTGGAGGCTAGCTGATTCAGTAGTTGGGACAGGTTGTTGGGGAAGCTTAGGTCTAGCATCTTCGAGGTTAACCACACCCACTCTACAGTGCTGGTCGGAGGTTGGTTCACTCAGTGACTAGATGCTATAGACTAGATGCTACTACTTTATTTTTTAATATGAACCAACAAACATCACAGTAACATTAGTGTAAAAACAATTTGACTTACCATAAAAATACAGAGGAAAAAAAGATTAAACAGCTATACATTAAAAATTACATTTACTGTGAGTCTGAGAAACTGTTCTTTTTCTTCTTGGGCAGCACCTTCATGGTGCAAGTTTCCAATTCCACCACATCACAAAGGTGCTATATTGGATTACGATCTGCTGTGTGTAAATGTCATTTGAGTATAATGAATTTATTGTCATATTCAAGAAACCATGCTGAGTTTTGTGACATGGGAATGGGTGACGTTAACCTGCAAAAGTAGCCATTACAAGATAGACTGGGTACACTGTGGTCATAAATGGATGGGCATGATCAGCAACCAGAGCTGGCCCTTGTCAATGCGGCAACCTAGGCAAGATTTTGTATGGTACCCCCCTCTATTGATACTTCACATGCTCTAGCAAGTGGCTTGAATAGTAAACACTTGAATCAGACAGTCTTTATTGTACAATGAAGTGCTTCGCACACTTTACACTTCAACACACCCAGTTCATTGATCAACGGCAGGTAGTCATCAACCCCGCTACCCTTCTCACTCAGGGTACCAAAAACATTCATAACCCTGAACTCCCATGGTGCATTGCAGCACAACAGTTCAGTCCTGTGATTGGCTCTGTGATCGCTACAATAAGCTTACAAAAGAAATCGAATAGCATTGTTTTGTAGTAATAATAATTTGCATTGCTTTACATTTGAATCAATGTGAGCTTTTTCATTTTAAGAGTTAATAGTAATAACTAGTTTTAATATTGTAGCGATCGCAGAGCCAATCACAGGACTGGACTGTCGTGCTGCAATGCACCATGGGAGTTCAGGCTTATGAACGTTTTTGGTACCCTGAGTGAGAAGAGTAGCGGGGCTGATGACTACCTGCCACTGGTCTAAACATATATATGTATGGTTTCTGGGGTGTTATTAAGTGTCAACACTAACAAAACCAATTCTGGGGGGTGTTCAAAGAAATCTTCACTTCTTACTCCAAATTCAAGCTATCTTGCAGCTCTGTTCAATTTAAAAATATTAAGTATGAATACTTAACTGGTTTTGTGGTGCCCCCTTGGCACAATATAATAGCAATTTTGAGGTTCCTCCTGGGGCGCCCAATAGTTTCCCAAATTTTGACGCCCCCTGGAGGCTACGGCACCCTTAGCATTTACCTATATTGCCTATTAGAAGGGCCGGCCCTGTCAGCAACAATACTCAGGTAGGCTGTGGCCTTTAAATTATGCTAAGTTGGTACTAAAGAGCCCACACCATTACACTACAACCAGCAGCCTGAATTGTTGACACAAGGCAGGATGGAGTTATGGTTTAATGTTTTTTACACTACATTCTGACCCTGCAATCTGCCTATAGCAGTAGAGATTGAGACTCATCAGAGCAAATTTAATCTTATTTAATCCAATTTTGGTGAGCCCATACCCACTGTAGTCTCAGTTTTCTCTTCTTAGCAGACGGGAGTGGCACCCAATGTGATTGTTTACTGCTGCAGCCAATCTGCTTTAAGATTTGATGTTATACATTTACAGATGCTCTTCAGCATACATTGGTAGTACCTAGAGGTTATTTAAGTTAATGTTACCTTTCTATCAGCTCAAACCAATTTGGACATTCTCCTCTGTGCTCTGCCACCAATAAAGCCCAGTGAAAAGCCTCCCGATTGTTTATGAACCCCATGTGTTGTTGAAAATCAGATACATCTGTTTAAATTTCTTTTGCAAACTATTTAAACTGGCAAGAGCAGAAAACTGACAGCACATTGCTAACCAGTAGTGAAAGATGGCACTTGAATACTGACTACTTGAATACAAGTAGCAACACCACAGTGTTAGATACGTCATTATAAGTACAAGTAGTTAAGTATTACAAGAAATGTAATGCTTAAGTAAAGTAATGTTTAAGTAAACGTACTTTTGCTCATTGTCTTATATTTAATTTGTAACTTGAAAAGTATTATTCCTTTAATGTAACAATACACTGTATATTGATTTTGCCTTTTTTCGGTAACCTAACATGTAAACCTTTGCCAGTGTAGCAATATGTATCAGTTCAATTACTCTACTAATAACATCATTGTATTGAAATGCTATTAAATTCTGCAAAGATATTTAAAGAATTTAACTAAAAACCTGACATGTACTTGCACTGTAAACCTTAAAATATGGTGAATGTTATTATTTTTAATTAATTAATTCATGGTGTGTCTTGATATAAAAAAATTTACCTTGAGAAAGTCAAAAACTTTAGACAGACAGTCGAAAGGGCAGGCAAGCAGGGCCACTAAGGCTGTAGTGGAGGCTGGCGGGGGTCACTCAGGAGGAGGCTGAGTAGCACAGCAGTGAAGGCAGAACCCCACTGGAGGCCAGTCGCAAAGGAGGAACTCTTTGGACAGGAAGCCAACAGAAAAGGGCAGACATCCTCTAGGGACTGAGCAGGAGGCCGGCTATGAGGACAGAATCCTTCAGGAGGTAGGCAGGAGACCAGGCATGAAGGTGGAATACATCCAGAGGCTGACTTGAAGGCAAGGCGGGTTCACCTGAAAGGAGGGGCCTTATCATCATCAGAGGTGGAATCAGGCAGGAGGCTGGTACCGACAGAGGCTGTTTAGAAGCTGACTGACTCAGGTGCTGAAGTTGGCAGGTGGTTAGCAGCACGAGAACTTAACCTTCTCTGGAACTGGAACAGGCAGGTGGCTAAATGGCCAGACACTAGCTGACTCAGGAGCTGGAAAAGGCTGGTGGGGAGGCTCATGGCTAGCAGCCTGGAGCATATCTGGAGTCATACTCTAACCACGCGAAATGCCGGAGGGTGGAAACTCAGTGACTGGACCAGGCATGGGATTAGTAGGCTGGTGGTTAAATGACTCAGAAGCTGGTCTGCTCAGCCTCCTCCTGAGCAGCCCCCACCACTTCCGCCCACTTGGTGGGGCAGGTAGATGCAGATGGTCAGCATATCTGAAGCTAGCTGGCAGGCTAGCTGACTGGAAGCTAGTAGGCTGGCAGCAACCCAAGTCAGGATCAGGCTTGTCTTCAAAGCTGCTAGATGGATACAGGTAGGGACATTAGCAGTTACAGAAACTAAGTAAATAATTGCCAGAATCATCAGAAGCCAAGGTCTAGCAGTAATGGTCCTCCCCATGTCCATGGTGCCCTCAGCAACTCAATGCAGTTCCAGTAAAGTTAATCTTAAATCCTCAGGTTTAGAGGGCTGAATTTGGTGTCTGCTGGGCCCATAGTAGCCACTTTATGCTTTTGTTTTTAGGTCCAAAGGAGGACCCAAATGCAGACACACAACAGATTGGCAGGTGAAAGAAACAACAAACTGTATTAATACAAACACAAAGCATCTGCAGATCCAAGTAAGGTAAGTTACAAATTCCAAGAAAATAAACATCCAAGGAAAAACAAAGGTAAGCAGGCAGGTAGTGAAGTGGTAAACCAGGAAATAAACAGCCAAGGAACAGTGAACTGAAAAATAAAAGAGAGAAAGACAAGACTATATATATATATACACACACAGGGACTGATTGAGTAAGAAGACATAGGTGAAACCTCCTGTTAGAAATAAGTGTATAATATTACAGGTTTACTTTTGTTAAACCTACTAACTCATTGTCTACATGACTGAGGTTGTGGGTGTACCTGCACACATAGTATTTGTATGCCAGTTATGAGTTGTTCATTATATTATATATGTTCATTATGTATACTGGTTGATCGGCTTAAATCAGAGATGGGGTCTGTCCTCCAGTGGTTTTCCTCATATATAAAAGGAAGAACTTTTAATGTTGCGATAAACAGTGTAATGTCCGATGTGTCTAGCCTGTCTTGTGGAGTTGCCCAAGGTTCTGTTCTGGGGCCTGTTTTGTTTTTGATGTACTTGATGCCTCTTGGTCAGCTGATTTGTGGTTTTAAAAATGTGTCTTATCACTTCTACGCTGATGACATTCAGTTGTATTGTTCTTTCAATGACTCAGAGTTTCACTTTTTATCT
>OMNN01082566.1:0-10209 GCA_900302755.1 Chromis chromis | reverse complement strand
CCAGTCATACTCCTCGTAGACTCCTAAATAGACACACACTCAGATCTGTTTATAATATGATCATTTTTGCAGCGTTTGCATTGATGAGCAGGCTTTTAAATGTGCAGTCAACTTGTACACTTCATGCATACAGTTAATAATATGCATTTCTTGCAGACCTTTGTGGACATGGGCAGATGGCAAAATTGACTTTACATAGATCAAGTAGCTTTGCAGATGAAGAAATTCTAGCAATACTAGCCAGGTTCCCGTCCAGATTTGGTGCAAATTTTCCACAAATGACCAGAAAATCTACAAAAGAAATAGGAAAGAATGCATGTCTTCATCCACTACTTTAATGTGAATATAAGGATCAAGATGAACAGCTGGCAGTTCTCCAGTTGGGTGTCATTAAGCTGTTGCAGAAAACGATGCACTGAGGCTTAGGTCGTAGGTGGTCTTGACATACAGTATAATGATATTTTCTCATCAGCATTTGGAAAACCACCACCTACTCACTGGTAGGAAACATTCCTCTGCCTGCTGTTCCTGCTGGATGATTTGGCCAACAAGTGTGTTGGTTTTAGAGCAGATACTAGCGAGCACAGACTATCAAGTCTATTAAAACAACATTATTTCTCCAAATAGGATGGAAGTGACCTTTGAGAGAGTTGGCTGTCTAAAGCACCTTTTAGCCCACAAAGAACCTTTAGGGAGGATGGTGTGTTTTTAAGAGTTTGTTGTTCACAGATCACAAGGTGAACGCTGCATGCTGCCGTTTCACTTCAGCTCAGGCTGTCTTGGCTTTTTTTTTTTTTTTTACCTTGTTAAGCTCTGCTGAAGTATAAGGAGGGGACAGGGAAGGAGACCAGAGAATGGTTCAGATCGATGGTCAACTCTAGCTTAGTCATTGATCCCAGTCCAGTGCGAACGGCACTTCAACAGCATCTAGCAAGCCTTCAGGCTGGCTGATTGATTCCGTTTGTGTTGGAGATTCATAACTGTGAAGCCTCATTATTGACTACTCCTCCATTCCAGACTGTCTGAGTGCCATAGACAGGGCTGTTGTGTACCACTGATAGCTTCAACACTTTTTTTTTCCTGACGTGATAAAGTTTTTTTTTTTTTTCTGAAGACACACCATTTCTGAAACAGAATCTAAGAGAAATCTAAGGTCAGCACTGTGTTGAAAGTAAAACGCCTAACTTTACGGGGATTTTATTTGAGATTCTGTGAGGATTCATATTTATTCATCTGTATGTGAATCCAGTCTATCAGCACCTGCTTATTTATGCAACAGTCGTGGGAAGGTGTGTGATTTTTGTCTGGTTGCTATTTCTATGGCAGTTTTACAACGATTGAAAAGCGATTGGAGTTAGATTGCATAACTTTTGAAAGACAAAATAACACTTGTTTTTTTTTCTCAGAGATTTGCTCCGGCTTTGGCTAAAAAACATAGTTGATAAGATTGAAGATTATGGGGCATCGAACCAAAACAATGAGCTCAAAGAGGCTCAAATGCTGTGTGCAGAGTCAGGTGATGCCCCCTTTTAGTTTACACTTGGCCACTCGACTCATTGTTGATCTAGAAATATTGAAAAAGAGTTACCCTTTATATGCCAGTTGTGGTTAGTGTTAAGCAAAAGTTTAAAAAGTATTGCTTTAAACCAAGAATCCATTAGAATTTTTTGTTATTTAAGGAAAAAAGCTGAAAATTCTAAAGATCAAAAGAACAAAAGCTGCACCAGGATGTCTTTTTCCCCCTGTTCCACTCCTTTTGCATGAAACTTTCAATCCAAAAAGCTGCCTTTTAGTGTTGCTGAATATTAAGAGAATTAATACAAGCTAGCTTTACACGCCTTACAGTACCAAAACTCCCAAATGGCCTCTGTTCACTTCATGAAACCACAGTATAGCTCTCTCAAAGGTGTAGTTAGTATTTCCTGTGTTTTCTTTGAGCGGTGAAGATGATTGATTCTTATCGTATTGGGATTAGATGAGGTCTAGACCCACCTTTCTAACCTCATACTGGACCAGGATTGGTTCCTTGGATGTTGGTGAAGATAATCCTCATCTAGTGGCATCTGAAGATTACCTTTCTACATTAAACGTTGATGAAAAGAACCCAAATCGGTGTGGAGCACTTTCACCAAATCCCATTTTGAACTATCCAGAATTCTGTCCTTTTCAGGTATCATCATTGAAGTTTTCCGTTAAGTGCCTTTTATTGTCTGTCTTTGTGATATGGCTCCCAGATTAGATTAGTTTGTTTTATGTTTTTCAATAGCTGGAGCGATGTTATCCTTTATACAATGACATGTCCAGACACCCACGCTAATTTGATGTTTCAACCTTGAGTGGATGCTGTGATTGAAGCTGAAACTATTTATCAAACCCCATTATTAGATCCATCCCAGTAGCCGCTTCTGTCCCAGCGTTGGCTGCGAACATCGTACAACCATATTATCTTGATTTCTGCTCTCACCCAGCCTGCTCTTAAAAGAATCTGAAAAGCATTTTTCATCCGTCCTCTATGCTTTTTCCTTACCCGAGGCTCTCCGACTGTCTCTGTCTCTATTTCCTCCCTGCTTTTCATCACTTAGCCTAATCTCATGGTTGAACAGGCCTCCGGTCAGCTGTCTTCTTCCCTCCCTTCTCCTCTCTCTTTACCATCTCTTTCCGCCCTCCTTTTTTTCCCCTCTCATCTATTTCTTATTCTCTCATTTCCTCTGCCTCCTTCTTTGGCCATCTCATCTTCCTTTTCATCCAGTTTTGACCCCAAAGCCCATGTTGGGTGACTTGCTGTGTAATTATGGTGTCAACATTGGCGGAGTCGCGCTCGGTGCAGCTGTTGTCATTGCCAGGACTTGGTCTCCACTGCGACTCGGAGGTCAATTAGGCAGCAAGTGAATGTAGCTGCAGGATGCTGCTAATTGAATGGTGCCGTTGGGTTTTAGGCATTGATGGTGGAGGGATGGATGATGAGTTGATCACTGCTGCAGTTAGATGATGGTGACCTCCAGACCTCAGACGTGCCTGGGAAGTGTTTTGCAAATGTCTGGTATATTTTGAACAGCAGGAGGTTTTTGTGCTTTTACCCCATGCTATGTTATTATTACATGTTAATGCTTTATGGCATATTTCTCACTTCCTGTAAAGATAATTGTATCTAGTAGGTATCAGCATTATCACAGCTGCACTGGAATACAGTATGTTTCATGTCAGCTTCACTATTTAAAAAAAAAAGTAATTTGATGAGCAGCTTCTTATTTCAGACTTTTTTTCTTTATGCTGTGTTATGTTCGGAAAATCACAAAAATAAACCGTGAATTTACATGTCTAATGTAAAACAATAGCAAAAACCTGTAACTGTGAATAAAAATAAGATTTTATTTATGCAGTAATTTTTTTAGAAAGTAGTTTTTTTTTAACATTAAAAATACATTAGCAAAATGTATGCAAATATGTCCTTTGTGTTTATGAGATGAAACTGTCAATTTAATTTTAATGATCTAATTCTAAAATTAGTTATAATTTGTGACAATTTATAGAAAAAGAAGTATTGGTTCTGTAATTTTACATAGATTTGTTTGTTAAATGAGATATATCTTGTATGATTACAGACATTTTCAAAACAAAATATAGGTATATAAGTAATGTATATATATAATGTCAATAAGCCGTGGTAAACTGTCAAAATACATCTTATACAGTAGTTTAAGTGTTTCTTACACATGGCTCAACAGTTTCTACTAAACTTACCTCAAATGTGAGTAGATTTTTATATGAACTTACATGTCATGTCATTTGTCATATTAGACTTCTAAAGCTAACAGTAGATCTTGAAATTAGAAACCATATAACTAGTTTTACAACAGTATTTTGTAGTGTTACAAGATTTTTTTTTAGGTATTTTCATTGTTTTTACACATTTAAATAACCCTTATAAAACATTAAAAGCCAAATTAAAGCTGCAAGCATTGTTGAACGGGCACTCGCACACCCACATGTGTCGGGACGTGGCGCATGTCGAGGTGTGGTGCATGTCGAGGTGTGGCAGAAATTTCAAGGACTCAGCTGACCAATTTCAAGGATTATATCTCAAAGTCTGTAGCAACAGTACGTGCAAATATAATGCCAATAACTTCCTGTTACCAATAGGTGGCGCTATGACTATGACTAAATTTTAAAATGTGGATGTGTTCAGACCCAGACTCTTGTCCAGCATATGACATTTTTGCCAGACTGGATAATGTGCAGCTGAGATATAAACACTTTAGTAGTCATGGCGAGACATCAAAATTCGCCTCCACGGGCACGCCTTTTGGCAACAACTCACAGTTTTCTCCATGAATCATCATCAATGTCTTAAGGCTTGTGTCACCACATTTGAGGTTAATATGGTCAACCGGCTAATAATAGTACATCAAAGTGTAAAACTTGTCCTTTCCTATTACCAGCAGGTGGCACTATGACTGTGAATGGATATTTGCATATGGATGTGATCAGGGCAGGACTCTGATCAAACATGTAAAGTTTGAGGCTGATTGGAGCATGTACAGGGTAGTTAGACAGCACTTTATTTTTCATGGCGAAGCATCAAAGTTCAGGAGGTCGCCACGGCCACGCCCTTAGATCTTTACGGAACATTTTGATAAGTTTTCATCACTAAGGCCTGTTGTACACACTGGCCAAATTCGAAGTGTCTTGGAGTTACCCCCTATGGGGATATAGCTCTTGAAAATGAGCATTAATCAGCAAAATCCTCACAGTTAAAGCAAAATGGCAGACTTCCCATTCGCTTTAGAGCCTGACATCCTACATATGCCTTACAAATTTCGTAGATGTAGGTGAAACGGCCAGTGGATGTTACAAATTTTGCAGGGGGTGCTATAGAGCCATTTTGCCACACACGTGCAAGTCTCATAAAATATTTTAAAAAATTGCCACTTCTGATGTGTGTGCAAAATTTCATAAGTTTTTGAGCATTAAGATCATTTTGGACAAAAAATAATTCTATGAAGAACAATAGGGTCCTACGCAATGTCAGTGCTCGGGCCCTAAAAATGCACACAATCTTGTGTAAAATAAAGGCTAGAAACTGAATTTGACTATGGAGTATTACAGTATTTTTACCCCTTTTTCAATGCCTTTTTCCCATTATCTTCCAATATTTTACAGGTGCCCCAGCTGCCAGAATATTATTGTTTTTTATACATTTTTCCAGTGTTTTCAAGGCTGAAAGATGGCTATCAAAGGTGGTATCTGGTACAAACTACAAGATGGTGTGTCACAGACAAAATACTGTCTAATTAGTTAATACACTGGTTATCTAAGAAATTGCTGCTATGCTGGATGCTAACAACAACTAACGATCAACATGTTAAAAAAAAAACTTCCATTGGCTTCACCTGTAACATTCTCCACATCAAGTATCTATATTATTGCCAATAATGCAATAAATTAAATAACTAAAGACACACATTTTTTCACACTAACTCTGTTTACCTTTTTTCTGCCCTTCCCATCTTTAACTTTGAGCTTCTGCCATATACAGTGATAGATGTATGTTACGTAAACTTTTCTTAATATTCACAAGTCAGCACATATTCTGGCATTTATGAAGGAGGCATATTACACCTGAAGCACTTCTGGACATGTGTGCGATAGATTTAGTTGCAAATGTTGGATTGCAGGTCAAGTTTTCAGTCGACTTTACTGTATTCTCCATGGTAAGACGTGATAGCAGATGCATGACGGCAGCCGGTGAGGGACGGAGCTGAGATCACATTTAGATAAACCGATGATTAATTAGGTCTGCTTGTCATTAGCACAAATGCACTGGAGGACTGAACATGTCATCTTCAGTTTTACTGTCTTGTGAGGTCCCGGCTTCCTAAAAGGAAACTCTTTTACGGACGTGTGGGCGAGGGAGAGAGAGAGAGAGAGATGGGAGGGATTTCCAGCTCATTAAGATTCAGATTAGTGAAGTTGTCCAGTTGTTGTCCTGAGGCTCTCTGTGGAGCAGCCTGGTTACTGTGTGGTTAAAGGATTTACTCTGAGCAGACACAACGTGAGAAACACAGGGGAAAGCACCGGATGAACACATTCATCAGAACCCCCCCGTTCCTTTCTTTTACCTTCATCACTCATACTCTGTTTTGCTGCTTTTATCTGCTGTTTTTCACTCTCTGTCTTTGTCTCTCTTTTCTTAAACCTGGCAGCAGTCTTTGAAGCTTGTTTACTGGTTTTTCCAGCGGTGCTCAGGTCAGAGATAAGTGGCACCTGGCTGTAAGTCTGCCGGGCCAGTTAAAGCTGACAGCAACTGCAGATGCTGAAGGCTGCGACTGCCACCGCCCTCGTCGTGCCGCTGCTTAACGGCGACAACCCCGGCTCCCGTCCTTCCATATGGTCAACTCCAAAGGCAAACCACCTGTTGAGTCAGACAGGGCCGACGTGGCAGAGGTGGCTGAAGTGACTGTTGAATCCCTTTTGGATATTCATGAGGGTTTAACATGGGAGATGTGCTTGATTTATTTTACTTTGTGAGAGAATGGTCAATGTCGGAGGGTGCTTGGAGTGTCTAGTAAATTGAGTGCACTCCAAAATATCTCCAAAATGCCAACGAAGAAAAAAATAGGCTTATGCCGATTGAATGTCATTCATTGTTGAGGTTATTGGAAAGGTGCTGAGAGCGTTTCATAGGTTTTAAGTGTCGTCGAAATTTTTTTCTCAATAGACAGCCATGTGTTTGAAGGTACTGAAGGTAAAACAGTTTTGTATAAAAAAACAGCATTAAAGGGGCACTTACTTATCATGAGGAGTGCTGAGCAGCTTGTGAAAACAGTTATCTCCTCTCAGGGGAGCTTTGTAAAGTCTGATCAAGTAGTGTCAGCCTGTAACAAACTTGGGACACGGAGTTTAAAAATGTTGCTGTTTACCGGCAAAGAGAGTCGAACAAAAGAGGCGACTGAGTTGCATTCAAAGCGTGGGCCTTCCTAGGAACAAAAAAATATTATTCAGATCTTGGCCTCTGCTCCTTTCATCTTTTTTTTTCTTTATCTATTTTGAGTCCTCAACTTTATAAAAATGCAGTTGTCAATCACTGAAAAGCGATTTTTTAAAAACGTGTATCACAGAACTTAAGTCTGCACCAAAATACACTCTTTTTGTTGCACTTCTTTATTGTTCGCGTGTGATCTAACATATCGTCTCTCATAATGTCATACAGCTTTTAAGGGCTCTGAATACAAACCTGAATAATGGCTAGCCAACAATGGACTGTGTGTCATTTTTCATGTCACGTCACCCCAGAATCACCAACAGATTGGTGCCGGGTGGTGTCGGAGGCTTGTTGTAGTGTGTTTTTTTCTCTCCTCTTGCATCATGTGGTGATGCTTTCTGATTGAATGACATGTTCAGATGCTGTAGCCTCACTGGAGCCATGCCTCCCCCCTTTCTCTTTTCTTGACTTTTTCATGGACATTTTTAGGTTTAGGTTATTTTTCGCAGTTAAATGTGGGGTATCAAGGAAGGTAGAAATGAAAATTAGAAAGGTGAAGCTCAAACCGTTACCCGGTGGCACAAGTGAAGAATCAAAGTGGCACACAGAGACTGTTAAACTCTTTCGGGAGCCTCAACCTCTCAGTCCTTTTTTTCTACTGCTGCCTGACTGTAGTGCTGATTATGGTTCTTTTGCTTCCAGAGTTGGGAATTCAAATATTCTTTTTCAGATGTTGGAAGAAAGAAAAGTCTCCAGCGGCGGCTGCTGCAGTCTGTATCTGGTATGTGGGTCTACTTCAGTGAGAAAACACTCCTCTTCAGTGTTTTCCTTTCAGCATAGTTTACATTCCAGATGTAGGATGGAGGATTTTGTCTCCAGCTACCACTGTAAGAAAACAAAACGTGTTGCGATGTTACTGTCCGGCCGGCCCCTCCTGAGTCGTTAGTATGCATAACAGGCACACTCCGGT
Organism: Chromis chromis; assembly: GCA_900302755.1. Classification (NCBI taxonomy): domain Eukaryota; kingdom Metazoa; phylum Chordata; class Actinopteri; family Pomacentridae; genus Chromis; species Chromis chromis. Next base: position 2,257 of record OMNN01082566.1, on the reverse strand, counting down.
GAACAGGTCGAGGTTGGAGGTCAAGGGTGAGTGGAGCTAATGCTTTCATGCTCTTGATTCAGCTCCTCTCGGGTGTAATACCCGCCTGTCAATTTGTTTGAGCTGCGGATTTACATAATGAATTTATATTAGCCAGTGTTTTCCACACACTCCCTCCTTCACTCTCCCCTCTCTCTCTCTTCAGCTCCTCTCTCTCAGTGTTGCAATTACTCCCTTTGCTCTCTACCTCTCGCTCGCTCGCTCCCTCTCTCTCTCTCTCCACTTCCCCTCGTTCTCTCCAAACTCCCCCTTCCCTGCTCCCCTCGTCCTCCTCTCATCAAGTTTACCAAGTGCCCAGAGAGCAGAGTGTTTAAATGCAAACGAGCCTCATTTCCAAACTGACGCCACAGCCCAAGTATGCCTCGCATACAACAGCCCGAGCCCCGCTGAGAGGCTTCGACAAGAGATGGATGGATGGAGATGATGGAGAGAGAGAGAGAGAGAGAGAGAGAGAGAGAGAGAGAGAGAGAGAGAGAGAGAGAGAGAGAGAGTGTGATGGAAATGGAGAGAGGAGTGGGGATTCTTGGAAGTAATGTGCGAGTGTAAAATAGCATGCAGAGCAGCAGGGCGGCGGAGCTCGTAGGTGTCGGGCGCTATTGACATTCGTACCAGAGAAGAGGTGATGAACAAGCCACTGTCTTGTTAGTCATAACATTCCTTTCACCGCACAATGATGCATTTTTAATTTATGCATCAGCACGGGGCCAAGTTCAACACGGGTGTAGTATTTTCTGTTTTTGGACACACAAAAAAAATAATGTATGTATATATACTCAGGCTGTTGTCATGTAGCTCATTTTACCATCGATTCAGAGAGGAGTGCTGCTTTGCTGTATGAATGGATGAATCTGTCTGTGATTTTTGTATGTTAGATTATAGATTTGTGTGTGTTAATGTAAATTCATAAATAAAATTCACAATGCTTACTAAAGTAGTTGGTTTTAAAACAGCAGTAGTAATAAGCACTAGCAGTAATCAGCTGTACTTAGCGGGTTCATATGCTATATAGACAGCACCAATTTAGCCAATCCAACAAAATTCACTATTCCTTAACATTATTATTTTTTAAATTAGCTTCACTTGTGCCTCCTTTATTTTTAATTTGTACAAGGAAAAGGCTGAGAAATTGCAGGACATCGGAGCCATCTTCCACCTAGTAGCCGTTCCAGAGGTCTCAGTCCTGTCACATGAGCTTCCTCGCCTGATGGAGTTTTGATGGAATTGTAAATGTTCCGTTTTCCATCTTTTATCTGTTCACTTTAAAGACATCTCATCCATGTTAGCCGAAAATGCTCAAGTTCAAAGGTTATTCTTGACTTTGGAAACTGTAATTAAGAAAATCATTCACTACAAGTTCCATTTAGTAGATCATGCGATATAATCAGACGCACCAAAGCAGCCACTTTTAACAGAATGTGATTTTTAATTAAAAGAAGGGTGTATTGAGGTTGACGAGACTGACATGGAATTGATGAGCGTTATTTATAAAGATTGAGAAAGGGAAAAGATTGGAGTGAACAGGGCTTTGGAAGCTTGGGAGGTAATTTGTATTACAGAAATATAATTCCACCTATTTACACATTTTTTTTGGTGAAAATTGTAAAAGCATTTGGAAAAAGTTGATTTTAATGTTGCATATCATCTTCTTGTGTATTTTGTAGGAATCCATTTGTGTATATTGTTGTAGGGCCATTGCACATTAATGAAAACAGTATAGCAATGCAACATGTGAACATGCTGGATTTTAGCAAAGTTGCTCATTTATGTCAGCTTGTGACACCACCATGGAACATTGTATGAGTATAATGGAGAAGAGTTGAGCAACATGTTCAACTCTGATGGACCAGGGAGGTTATGATTGACCATACCTTGACAGCAGACAAAAAAAAGGTAGAACTGACACTTAACAATTAGTGAGTAAATGGTAAATGGTCTGCACTTATATAGCACCTTTTTCTACCTTAGCGGTACCCAAGGCGTACCATTCACACACACATTCACACACCAATGGTGACAGAGCTGCCATGCAAGGCACTAATCTGCCATTGGGAGCAACTTCGGGTTCAGTGTCTTGCATGGCAGCTCTGTCGCCATTGGTGTGTGAATGTGTGTGTGAATGGGTGAATGAGAAACACATTGTAAAGCGCCTTGGGTACTTGGGTAAGGTACAAAAAGGCGCTATTAGATCGGAAGAGCACACGTCTGAACTCCAGTCACG